>JAGKQL010000943.1:0-11019 GCA_018398635.1 Cyprinodon brontotheroides
TTCTAGAAAGACAACAAAAATGTAATATCAGTGTCTGAATAATTCTCAACAAATAACTAAACTGATATCTCACATTATAAACTGCAATATTAGTACAAACATCTCTTTTCTAACTAAATACACCGCATGAGTAAGCAAACCACATTATTTAACTCTTAAGTTTGCACATGAATAAAACATGTCATAAACTAGAAGCAAACTGAAATACTTCATTAAACAAACAATGTCACTGACTTCTGACATTACTTACTTGCATTTCACGCACACACATCAACAGGAAGGAGACAGGACAGAATCCACAAACTGAGAACGGTCAACTCCATGGCTCCTTTTTCCTTCTCTCACCTTCCTCATCTACATGCTACTCAGCGGTGCCCTAAGCCCCGCCCCTTAAAGGGCTCAACACATCAAACTGACAGGCAGCCTTTTTCACAGCTAGTGTTAATAGAACTCTTCTTTTTATCTGGTCTTGTTATCCAGGTCTTTTTCTTCTTGTGTTAATTCCTTTGTATATAAGGCCTTTTTCTCTCTCTGGATTTACTCTTTTTTTTTTTGTTAATTAAAAATCCTTTTATCTTCTTAAAGTCCTCCTAGTTTTCCTGATCTTTTCCTTTCTAACTGTCCAAGTTTCTCCTGTTCCTGCAGGAATCAGAGAGGAAATCAGCCGTTAATCCCTGGATCAGTTAATAATCCCTTTGGCAACATATTCCAGCAATGATTGGACACAGAAACCAAGCATGATGTCATTCCCATCATTTGCTTCATATACAGAAAATCATACGTGCCTTTGAGCAAAGCCTGAGGGCAGCGTGGACCACAGGCCATCATTAACATCTGATCATTACCACATATAACGAGCTGCATGAAAGTAGAAAATTAAACATTTTATGGGATCATAGTTTGGATTAAAAATTCTATTAAATTCTATTCAGTTTATTTCTATTGCGCCAATTCACATCATGTCATCTCAAGGCACTTTCCAGTTCACCAGATCATCCAGTCAGATTGATTCAAAGTTTTTAAAGTAAAAATAGTTGGTAAGCATGCTTGTAGCAACAGTGGAGAGGAAAAACTCCCTTTTAGCAGCAACCAGGCTCAGTGTGTTGAAGAGAGCACATCCAGTTAGTCACAGTCAGAGAAACAGGACTACACTGGAAAAAGGTTTTCAATTAATTGTGCCACACAAAGTTAAAAGTAGTGTAGCCCTAATAGATGGGCTGGAGCGGCTAAAATAGGCTAACCTGTTTGCTACTGAGCTAGCCACAGTGCTACCCAGTTTTTTATATCATGTTCTAATGGTCACTTTTTTCACATTAAAGAAAAAATACTTAGGCACATTGAGCAGCTGACATCTCTGCAAAATGTGTGAATGAGAGCATCGCTCACTATATCATTCGTGCAGACTGCTATTACAGCGCTGCGTAATGCAGGAGAGACTTGTGACTGACTTGTTGACTGCAATGATTTTTATGGTATAAACCATTCTCTGTACATGTCATGTATTATATATTTTATTGCATTTTTTCCAAACTACATGATAAACTGCTTTGAGGTAACATTGCATTTTTAACACTTAGGATGAAATACTAGATTTATTGTTCATATAAACTTTAATGATATACATGTGTATTAATATTTTTTGGAGGAAAGGAAAATCAATTTACTCTTAGTTTTTCATTTAGTGAAATCTAATTCAGATTAAAAGTGACACATAACTTTAGATTTTATCCTATTAGATTATATTATTCATTCTTTTTCATCTATAAGTTGCTGTTTTGTTTACATTTTCATAAGTCAGAGCAACAGTCACCTTTTCTCTGTCTTAGTCAGAACCCTCAGATATCTGTGGTCAAAGCAAAATATACCACAAAATCATGGAAGCAGGAAGCTAATCTCCGAGTGGCTGCCGTGGAAATAGAGAATTTGGTTTGACTAGAACCTGCGGCCAATATTTTACTTCTACTTCTGTGTCAGAATCTCCCATAAGTTTGGGACCCTTTTCTCTTCTACTTGTTTCAAGTTTTTCACTCCAGGTCCCTGTCCATACATATGTAGAACATGGTGACAGCAGGAAATGAACAAAACGGTGACCACCCTGTTTTTAAACAACCACAGGCCTGATCTGAACAACGTTTGTTTTCCCAGTCCTGAAGCCGAACATAGGAAAAGACAGTTGCTGCTGAGTTTTTCTTTTAAAAAAGATCATTTTTGGTTTAGATACTTAAGGTTGGTTCTAATTTGACCAGAAATGATTATACTGACTCTAAAACAATCTAACACAAACTATGAAATGGAAAATAAATAAAATAAAATATATGGTTGATCACTTTAACCCTTTACTGACTGTTGCCTCCAGGCAGTTTCAGTCCTGGAGCTCCACCACCTCAGTCAAAAGGTCAGCCACTTCTCAAACAAAACAAATATTCCACCGTGGACTCCTTATTGAACCGAGAGAAGGAAAGTGCTCTTATGTTGGTGCACCTCCTTCTTGTTTCCCCCCAAAAAAATTCCCCAGTGTCTCTGTCCTCATGGTTTGCACACACACACATTGGGAAGCAAGTTGAAGCTCAGGTGAGCTATTAGGGTCAGGGTTTCAGAACAAGATGGAAACTTTTTGTGTTGCTTCCCAGATTTTAACCCATCATTTCCATCCAGTTGCTGTGTCGGTGTGTGTGTGCCTTGGGGGTGGGGAGATTGATGCTTGAAGCAGGCTGCCTTTCTCCGGCGTGATGGGAGTGGGGGCATCTCCTCCAGGTTCGAATTTCTGAGCGACTCCGGGATCAGAGAGTCCATAAGTCAAGGACAGGAGTAAATAAAAACAATGATTAGTTTAAGGAAGAGTTTCAATATTTCAAATGAATAATACAAAATAAAATTATAATAATAATAAAGTTGTTCATTCTTTACTATATAAAAGAAGTAGCATTTTTCAAGAAGCCATGTTGTCTCTGTCAGTCACCCGTATTCATCCTTCAGTCACTTTAAGTCACCTTTCCCTCTCGTCACATACGGTACCTCTTTTCCTCGCTACTATCTTTGCCTCTTTTTCTCAACATACTTTCACACAATTTAATTTAGTTTTTTGTAATCCAGCTTTCAGATTACCCCTCCATTTTACAATTTTTTCAGTTTTAAACTTTAAATTTGACCTTTATTTTATGCCCTCTACTTACTTTTTACTGTAATACTTAATCGCTTTATTATTTTTTCTGATCCAGGTTCAGTTAACTGGACCTCTGCTGGAGGTTTCTTCCTGTTCAAAGGGAGTTTTTCCTCTCCANCAAACTATACATTTCTCACTAGAAATGTAATCAAAACTCATTTTAATTCAAAAACAAACTCAAGTTATTAATCCTTCCACAAAAATGAGCCTAATGTCGCCATCTATATATATTTTTATCTTCTCCCAGCTGGAATCTTGAAAGTCCGCATGACTAGGGCGTAAAACAATAAGCGTATAGGCAGAAGAAACGTAACAGTACCACAAAAATGGCCATTAATGTACCTCCACCACGTTTTGCAGTGTGGACCAACGTAGTGGGGGTACACTTTCTCTCCCATGAGACTGAGCGTGAAGGAAGCCATCTATGTTAAAAAGACAAACCAATCTTAAACAGGGGACGGACTCAACGATTTCAGCTTTTAAAAACCTACAATAAAGCAACAGAGTTGATCCCTTCCTCCTAAAATTGCAACTCCAGCCCTGTACAGGAGAGCGAGAGCGGAGGACCCCTTCTATTCAGCCAGGTTAACAATTCCCTCGAACGACCGACCTTGCAGACACTTAGATGGGTATGGGGGCATTGCAGGCTGACAAAATAAGCTAAACGACCCCCATTTCAAAGGGGTGGACCCCTTCGTCCGTTTTAATTTGCATGTTTTCAAAACAAAAACAAGGTTTTGATTGGCTACCTTATAGAGGCTCGAACTCAACACTATTTCTGACATTTTTAATTGAAAAAGCTTCCTGGATGGGAAGCGAAACATCTTTAAACTTGGGAACAAAGTCCAGTGGAGTGTTTTAAATTTTCTTTTTTTTTTGAGAGAAATTGAAGTTGATTTGGATATTTTCATAAAATCTCTTCCTCTAAACATCTGAGATAATTATATAATTCTTTGTCAAAATTTAAGAGAATATTCTGTTTACAGAGAATCAGGTTTCAGGTAGTCTAGATGCTTTTGTACTTCAACAGAAAGAAAAAGAAACACACAGATAATAATACTATTCTTAAAAAAAGTGTACTTTCAGGGATGATATACTGCAGGTCTTTAGTTAAACCCCACTTTTGGTCTTTGTTCCTTCATAACCTGCATAAAAGTATAAAATATGATGTAACAATGCACTGCAGGACAGAAAACCTGTTAATGCAGGAGATTTAGACATATGCTCAGCTTGTTTGAATAACCCATGTCCAATCTCACAAGGACAAAAGCAAGCTTTGACTCTTACACAATCAAACAGAGAACAGGTCTGGGAGGAGCTGCATACTGGGCTGTCCAGTGATTCAGCCAAACAAAAGGGGTGGTGGCATAATTACAGAGTGAGTCAATATAATCCAAATGCAACCCAAGGCTAACCCAAACAATCTATCTGAAATCTGATTCTCCTGTAGGACCTTGAAAGGTAAGGTGACCAGACTCCTGAAATTCAATCAAGGAACATTTCCAGCTTGCAAATAAAAAGGCTAGAACATATCATCAAAAGTTAAAATAAGAAAGGTAAGCGGATGTCCATTTTACATATTATTTATTATTTAAACAACAAAATCAAGTGTAAAAAATCCAGGAGTTCGTAAGATACAAAAACAATCAAACATAGTGTTTGGTTGTATGCCATCTGGTCAGTTTTCTCTGTCTTCTTCCCTCTCCATATTTTCTTTCTAGCTTACTTCTACCTGCTCTCTGTTTAACACGTCTAAGTACATTTTTCTTCCCTCTCAATTGTTCTTTCCATCAGTGTTCCTATTTTCCTCTGCTTCCATTCAATCTTCCATCGGTCTTCCTTCTCTCTTCTCCAATCAATGTTACGCTAATCTAAAACAGTATATACAATAAAAATCCTGTCCGAACACATGATCTCACTATACATATTATGATTATTATGATGAGGGTGATTATTATTAATACTATTGTTGTTATCTCACCTGATTAAATATAAAAGGCTAATCACCACAATATTTGGAGCTACAAGTAAAAACAACCTAATAATTTAACATTAAACAGGTGATCTTCTCTGCCTCCATCATTCTCAGATCATGCAGATCTGGTCTCATTCAGTTTGCCTTCATTCAGTTGCGCGCAGCATGCTCACATGCTCTTTTTACTGTATTAACAGTTTACACACAACATTTACCCCTTCATTCATAAAACGGTAAAATCTGGGACATTTCCGGGCTTGGGCAGTCTAAAACAGGGACTGTCCCCAGAAACCAGGAACATCTGGTCAGCGTAAAAGGGCTCATATAATAAACTCCTCCTGGATATTACATAAACATGACATTTTGCTCCCTCCCATCACCTGGGGCATCTGTTAACCTTCTCTGTGTGCGGCTGGTTGATGAATACTACCTTACATAGTACTATCAAGGACTATTCCCCCCGGGGACACTTCTTCATGGACTGACTTTGCACACACTCACAAGCACCCCTGTAATGGCGACTGCATTGTAATAAAACCCAACGTCAACATGTGTTAGGTTTATTCAATGATGATTATAAAGTTAATGTGTGTACATTTGAAACATTGGATAAATTAGATGCTCCACTCTGTTTACTGCAAACTGTCATGCAACAGTGGTAGAAAATTGCTGATGTTTGTGCAAGGCTAATCACAGTTATCAGGAGACCACTCTATTCTGTGATTCAATCAGAGGAGCATTTTGTCCTATGACCTGATCAATTGCCTTGTCAGAAGAACACTATTTTGTAACCCACCCCATGTGTTATGATCTGCTAATAAAAAGGCTTCTGCAGAGGAAGTCCGTTAGAGAGTAGATGTAGCTGAATGTAACTCACTCTTTCTGCAGAAGTTGTTAAAAATCTCTCTTCTGTGTAGAGTCAGTTCCTCTTTTACGAACCTACATTTTTGAACTTAACATTTTGGTGCTGAAACCCGGGAGTCAAGATCCAATTGTCCAGGACCTGTGGGACCAAGGCCAAGAATCTGTCAAAAGCCGTCCTCCCTATGCAGGACGGGGCAGGTTTGGTCCAGCCCTGCCCTGGGCATCCTGGTGATGACTCCCGCTGAGGACTGATCTGCACAGCAAAGGGTAGGCCTAAAGATTTTGATCAAAAGTTGGTCTGGAACCATTTAAGTTACAACTGTAATCGCAAGAATATTTGACGAGACCAAGTCTTGTTGACGGATGTGGCATCTGGGTATTCTGTGAGTTAAGAGTTTGGGACTCTGTGTTGTTCTCGAGATAGTAAGGTTTGCAGCTGCAGCAGCAGGGATATTTGACGAAACCAAGTTTTGTTGACAGATGTGGCATCTGGGTATCTGGTGCGTGCGAGGGCCTGGAGTTTGAGACTCCAAAGTGTACACGTAGCGATAGGTGTGTTGCGTCTATATTGGTTAAAATAAAAAAAATAGGCCTTAAAATTCATATTAAAACAGCAGGGGTTTAATACAGTACAGCTCTTGTGGATGCAGAGGCAAGAATTTCTCACTTAAAAAGGTAGAAGCAGAAATTACCACAACAGTTTTTGGGTACTGTCCTGCTGAATAAACATCCAGTGCGTAGAATACCCTAGGTGTTTGTACTGGACCAAATTCTTTAAAATGGGTAAAGGTCAAAATAAATTCAGAGATAATTTAAAATCTATGACAAAAAATAAACACTTGAATATATGGTTTTAAAAAATATGGGTTTGAGGGACGCCTCTATTCCAAAAATAATAAAATAATAAGAACTAAAGAATAAAATAACTAAACAGAGCCAGGGAGGAATAATTAAAAAGGCTGGGTTCAGGAAAGAATGTAGAAAAGATCATAAAGGGGATGAAAAGTTTGTGTCAGATTAATCCGAGTAATTTGAAATACTTGTAGAAGTGGAAGGAAAAGTATGAAATAGATGGTGTGTGGAAGTAGATCAATGGAGAAATGTTGTGTGCCGGCTAGAAACAAGCACTAGTGCAAAAATAGATAAATAAATAAATGAATAAATAAATACAAAAATAAATATATTGATCAATAAATAAATGAGCTACAAATGGCGAGTTGTTGATATAATACATGCGCAAAGTAGATATGTTATTATTAAAAATTTATAAATAGATCTAATGTTGTGTTTGTCCGTTTTTTAATGTTACGTGTTTCTGTCTTTAAAGTTATGTTTGTGGGTCTTTTAAGTTGTTTATGTGTCCAAAAGATAATGAAACACTGTTTAGAGGGGGACAGCTTGAATCTGCAGCAGTGGGGTAGGTGGGTTGTCAGTGGAACAATAACTGCAGCATTGATCCAACTGACAGCCTTCCTAATGCATCTGCATGGTCTCCAAAACTATTAGGTTCGGAACCAAAAAATTGAAAATAAATAACCCGCCAGAAAATTTTTTTTAGTCATGCAAGCTACATACAGGGAATTAAAAAATTTGAGGGGTTCAATAAGTGGATTGTGCGACCTAAAACATAGAAAAAGCTATGAAGTGTAGTTTGGACCATAATTGGGCTCAAGTGAGGGGCTGGTCACAGGGGAAAAACAAGGGGCCACGTAGAAAGCAAAATAGGTGCTACAATTGTGATAAGGAGGGCCACTTGGCTCAAGAATGTCCAGACCCCCGCAGAGTGTCCCTCCCCGTCGGCAATGTTATAACCAGCACTGACTCCAGGAGTCATGGGCAACAGCAAAAAATGCAGTTAATTGTGGACCCAGTGGAGGTCCTGGATCTACATCAAATTTTCTTTTCTTTATTAAACACCTCAGAAAAACCATACTGGCATTTAAAAATACAAGGGGCAAAAGTGAAATTTCTGTGTGACACCAGAGCCGATAAATCTGTTCTGAGGGATACATTACCTCAGATTAAACCATGTAATGGTGTTGCAACTAAATCCTTCTGTGTTTTATGCAACATGCTTCGCATTTCTGCTCTACGTCTATCAGTTCCAACTATGGAAACACCCTTATAAAATTCTGTTCGATGTAAAACCCCAGGTTCAAGATTTAGCATGTGTTAAAATAACTCAGCATTCTTTGCTATCACAATCTGATGAAAATTATTTCAAAGATATTCCAAACGCTTTGTGGTCTACAGGAAAAATTGATGTAGGATTGCTGACAACTGTAGATCCAGTTAAAATAGTTCCTAAATTGCAATACAGGCCAAGGATAAAACAATATCTACTAAAATGTGAAGCAAATGAAAGTATAAAACCAGTTATAAAAATTTTAGCGGTGCAGAAAACAAGTCTGTTGTTTGGGCCATAAGCATTCCAGTGCTGTGCCATAAGAAGAGTGTAAAAATTCAGTAATAGCAAGATATTAAGCCAGTAACTAAATAGAAAACGGTTTTAGAATGGTGCAAATGGCCGTTGAGCTTAGATTCCTTACATTTATGGAGAAAAAACTCAGCTTTTCTTAGTTTTTTTATGACACTAGTAGCTATGTCAGAGACCTTTTCTCAGAAACTGTCTTAGCTCTGCAAAATTATCAAAAACCGTTCATCCAAACAGTTGACGGTTAAGCAAGTTATATGACCTCTGTGTTTGCAGCCTTATGGTAATAGGCTCATACCTGTAGTGTCCTACTCTAAAGGGTTAAAGGGGACCTGTGGAAACAGTAGCTCCTCTTTATATTCTTATTTTTTATCTTTATTATATTGTAGTTGTGATTTGTGTATATATATAAACTGTGACTGTAGCTTGCAACAAAAGTAACTTCCTCTGGATTATTATAGTATTTCCTGATTCCGGATTGAAAGTAGCAGCTATTTTGAGCCATGAGTTCATCATGTCTCCACAGGAGGGATATTGAGTATAGTACAACAAATATTTAATCCAACTGTAGAATTAAATAACTACTTTAAACATTTTTGCAGAGCATGTCTAACATGTTGCAAAGAACATGTAATCTGCCCAGAGATCCTTTTGTTTCCCCACAGGAAGGCCTGTATCATCAAGACAGAGTGCTGATTAAAATCATCAAGAGGGAAAATTGGGGCAGCTCCAAGGTGGGAAGGACCCACACATTTGTGCAACTAGCAACTCCAACTGCTGTGAAAATCCAGGAGAGAGACACTTGGATCCTGCAGAGGTCGTTGTAAGCTGATTTACAAGACTTTCCCCAACAGGAAGCCTGTGTTACCTTCACAGGGACCCCACCCACTCAAGGTGGTAGGATCTGTAAGTGAAGCCCAGCTTCAAAGGGGTTAAGCAATTTAGAGCTGCTTTTCGTCTCAACGCTGGTGAAGAAACCAACCTAACCCAATCCTTTAGAGTCCTGGTTAGTGGGTGCTTCCTTGGAGGGACTGGTGAAGATGGGAAAAATAAAGTGGCTCTGCTGCTTGATGGTGACCATTGGACTGGTGTTCTTAGGGGACTCAAACTGACTGCCTGAAACAAAGGAAAACCAGAATGGTTTTTCTTTGATGGATCCACAGCAAGTCATCCCTACGGCGCCAACATATGTGGTGGCAGCATTCCAAGAGCATTGCTGAAGGTTTGAACAAAACAGACTGTTCACACCTCCACTCATACAGACCGCTCTGGATGAGTTGAAGATTTAAAGAGATATGTTGACCATCACACCTCCGGTGCAAGTCCAGCACCATGGACAAGTTGGTTCACCATGGGATCATGGTGGCAGGTGCTGATGAAGATTAGCTAACACCATTTGTAGGATTGTTTCAGTTATTTTTCCTTTTTATTTGTTGCTTAATACCATGTCTCCAGTCAATGATTCAGAGAATGATAGGATCCACTCTAATCCAGTATTCAGCTGTTACTTATGTTCAACTCCGCCAAGATGCTGGTGAGTTTACAGTTAATGAATTGCAACTGTGTAATATGTTACAGGGATAATGATCACTTCCTCGGGAAGGATCGGGTAGGAATTTTCCCTCTATTGGAGAGGTTTTGCCTACTCAAGGGACAGGTTTTTGAAGCTTTTTACATTCTTGATAAATTTAACATTTTTGCTTAAGTTTTACATTTTAATCCTTTTCATATTTTTGTGTTTTGCATATCAATCTTTGATTAATGATTGACGAATTTCTTATCTGCAATGCATTTTTGATGTGTATAGTAAAAATCTTTTTATAAGTGCTACATGCTGATGTTTTTATGCACAACGGGAGGGAAATGTTAGGTTTATTCAATGATGATTATAAAGTTAATGTGTGTACATATGAAACATTGGAGAAATGAGATACTTCACTCTGTTTACAGCAAACTGTCATGCAACGGTGGTAGAAAATTGCTGATGTTTGTGCAAGGCTAATCACAGTCATCAGGAGACCACTCTATTCTGTGATTCAATCAGAGGAGCATTTTGTCTTATGACCTGATCAATTGCCTTGTCAGAAGAACACTTTATTTTGTAACCCACCCCATGTGTTATGATCTGCTAATAAAAAAGGCTTCTGCAGGAGGAAGTCCGTCAGAGGGTAGATGAAAGCTGAATGTAACTCTTTCTCCTTCTGCAGAAGTTGTAAAAAATCTCTTTCCTGTGTAGACTCAGTTCCTCTTTTACGAACCTACATTTTTTAACCTAACAGCATGATTTGAGCTTTTTATTCTGTTCATTTTAGACTTAGAAGGAAAGGATTCTGATTTCAACTGTTGCATTTGTTGAATTCTCCCGAGTGTGCACGACTTTACACAATTCAATAAAGTAAATGTGATTGGTTTGTTTATCAAGGAGTTGTTGTGGGGAATGTCACGTAAAAGCAAGTTTGGTTCGCGACCAGTGTCTGGAACCATCTTGCTAACTTTCCAGTCCCAACAACTTAGTGCTAGCAGGTTCCCAATGGGAAATTCCATTGGGACCAAGTAGCACTAAATTGGTGACTTAGAAACGAC
>JAGKQL010000944.1:1661-61916 GCA_018398635.1 Cyprinodon brontotheroides
TAACTCAGGCATGAGTGATACCGCAAATACAAGAGCCATACCGGCTCGGACGTCGCCCGGGTTAACAAGGTCCGCGTCAGTTGCTAGGGAACCAGGGCAACTTGATGACAAATTGGCTACTGGAACAAGACCTGCAGATAACCCCACGCTTGCTCTTCGCACAATTATTTACTGGTGAAATGACACTACCTGTTATGGAGAGGCTGCCAATCCCGTGTCGCTGCGTGCTGGCCCGCGAACAACCATTGTCGTCATTGACTTTAAAGGAAGAACAACCTAACACAGTATTCCAACATCCGCAAACGGCAGCTCCTTTCTATAGCTAGAAATTGGCGGTAGTGATATTGAGCAAACTACTTTAATAAAAAGTCAGGACAGGTTGGTCGCTGACAGCATCACATCCCCTCTGACGCAAACAGATCCCCAGCCCTCCTTACCACACGCCCATTAAGCGTAAGGGCATTGACCAGTGTCCAAATGCTCACTCCATTGAAACCGTTGTAAACCATAGACTGCCAAAAATGAAATAGACTGCCCTCTGAAAACCTTCTAAAAGATGTAAATGCAGGAAAATACATTTTTCCCTGGTTGACATAGTACTTAAACCAGGCTGGTTTATAGTAACGCATTAAATTTATCCTTAGAGATGCTTGGCTATAAGATAAAACAGTTTGTCTTCAAATCAGAGCCCCCATCCATAAGAAGGCTGGAAGCCAGGATCAAGGCAACACAAAATCCCGTTGTAATCTCTCAGACCTGCAGAAATCAGGCAAAAGGTCCCAGCTTTTTCGGCTTTTGGCTGGCAGCCCGCCTTTATGATGACAACTAACTCCTGAAACTTTGATGTCATTAACTTTGTCTCTTAAAGTTATATAGAACAAATTATAGTAGGTTTGTTATATGAGTTTCTGCAGAATCCCAGCTTTTTCATTTTTGGCGTAAGCATTTTTTTGCGATGCCAAATGAAAAGCTGGCGGGTTCGATTTAGACAGGGAAACAACAGGCGCAGGGTAAGCCTGCTTATCAAGTAAAACGGTCCACGCACAACCCCCCAACACCATCAAGTAAAAACCACCGGCCGCCCGAACCCCCCTTGTCATCAGTGAATATATTGTTCGAAATATAGCGGCAGGTATGAAGAGCTGGACAGCACCAGGCCCTGACATGATCCACACCTACTGGCTGAAAAAACTAACCGCACTTCATGCACGCCTGGCAAGCAAACAAGAGATTAAATCCTATCGCTTTTCGTGTCAAACCCCACTTCAGTCAAATCGTAAAGTGCTTTTTCTTAAATCTCTGTGGAATGAGTTCCTTGTTATGTTGTTGAAGATAAGTTGTCGCCTGCTCGCTCCTCAAAAACTTGCCTATGTACAACATGGAAGCTCCTGTCAGGCCTTTACCGCCAAAACTGGAATAAACACATGGCTCAATGGCAGGTGGGATGACGGAGAGGCAAACTAATGATATTGAGTTGTTCTGAGAGCTCAAATAACATACTACAATAAGCTGTGATCATTGGAAAGTGGCGCTTACTGAGAAAAAAAAAGGAAGGCCATTATAAATAATTTAGTGATACTAATCTTTTAGTTTGTTTAAGTCCAAACCATTGATTGTACTAAAAATATAATTACACTGAAAAGGACATAAAAGTTCAGCTTTTAATTGAAATAAACAAGTAATGTCAGTAATTAGACCTCTCTTAAGTGCTCTTAAGTTAACTCAGTCTCTTTGAGTGCAAAACAAAATTCTATATATAAGTATATATATATATATATATATATATATATATATATATATATATATATATATATACAGTGGTGTGAAAATGTTTGCCCTTGCTCATTTCCTGTTTTTCTTGCACGTTTGTCACACTTAAGTGTTTCGGAACATCAAACCAATTTAAACAATAGTCAAGAACAACACAAGTAAACACAAAATGCAATTTGTAAATGAAGGTGTTTATTATTAAAGGAGAAAAAAAAAATCCAAACCATCATGGCCCTGTGTGAAAAAGCGATTGCCTCCTAAACCTAACAACTGGTTGGGCCACCCTTAGCAGCAACAACTGCAACCAAGGGTTTGTGTTAACTTGCAATGTGTCTTTTACAGCGTTCTGGAGGAATTTAGCCCCACACATCTTTGCAGAATTGTTCTAATTCAGTTACATTAGAGGGTTTTCGAGCATGAACTGCCTTTTCCAGCTCATACTACAACATCTCAATAGAATTCCAGTCAGGACTTTGACTAGGCCACTCCAAAGTCTTTAGTTTTTCTTCCCCCAGCCATTCAGTGGTGGACTTGCTGGTGTGTTTAGGATCATTGTCCTGCTGCAGAACCCAAGTTCGTTTCAGCTTGAGTTCACAAACAGATGGTCGGACATTCTCCTTCAGGATCTTTTGGTAGACAGCAGAATTCATAGTTCCATTTATCACAGCTAGTCTTCCAGGTCCTGACGCAGCAAAACAGCCCCAGACCATCACGCTTCCACCACCATATTTTACTGTTGGTATAATGTTCTTTTTCTGAAATGCATTGTTCCTTTTACGCCAGATGTAATGGGACACACACCTTCCAAAGAGTTCCACTTTTGTCTCATCAGTCCACAGAATGTTTGTTTCCCCAAAAGTCTTGGGGATCATCAAGATGTGTTTTGGAAAAAATTGAGACGAGCTTTAATGTTCTTTTTGCTCAGCAGTGGTTTTCTTCTTGGAACTCTGCCATGCAGGCCATTTTTGCCCAGTCTTTTTCTGATGGTGGAAGCACGAACACTGACCTTAACGCAAGGCATGTGAGGCCTGCAGAAACTTTGGTTGTTGTGGGGTCTTTTGTGACATCTTGAATGAGACCGTCTGATGAGCTCTTGGGGTAATGTTTGGGCGGCCGGCAATCTCCTGGAAAGGTGCACCACTGTTCCATGCTCTTCACCATTGTGTGGATAATATGTTATCTCACTGTGGTTCGCTGGATTCCCAAAGCTTTGGAAATGGCTTTATAACCTTTTCCAGACTGATAGATGTTAATATACTTTCTTCCTCAATTGCTCCTGAATTTCTTTGGATCTCGGCATGATGGGTAGCTTTTATGGATCTTTTGGTGGACTTTACTGTGTCTAGCAGCTCAATGATTTAAGCGATTTCTTGATTAAAAATAGGTGTGGCAATAATCAGGCCTGGGTGTGGCTAGAGTGTTTTGAACTCAGGTGTTAAAAACCACAGTTATAGTATATTTTAACAAGGGCGGCAATCACTTTTTCACACAGGGCCATGATGGTTTGGATTTTTTTTCTTCCCTAATTAATAATAAACACCTTCATTTACAAATTGCATTTCTGTGTTTACTTGCGTGGTTTTCCTTGACTATTGTTTAAATTGGTTTGATGTTCCTAAACACTTAAGTGTGACAAACACGCAAAAAAACAGGAAATGAGGAAGGGGGCAAACACTTTTTTCACACCACTGTAGAGTAGGTGAAAGAGTAGTATATATATATATATATATATATATATATATATATATATATATATATATATATATATATATATATATATATAATTGCAGTGTTATTACACCACATTCCTAACTCTGAATCCCCACTCCCCAACTGACACAGTCTCTGTGAAGCGGACAAAAAAAGAAAACGCAGACACACCTTTACATAACATTTACATCCAATAATCCCAGGACCGAGGGCCCGGAAGCAAATGTTGTGTTGTTGCGTGTTGTTCTCAGGTGTAATTAAAACTACAATTACAGAAGGGGATGTGTAGCACAGTCCTCATGGGCCCTCAGCATACCTAAGGAGGAGGGCAGGGACTAGTTAGTTGGCAGTGAGGGTTTATAAAATAAAGGTCTCACCAGGTCCTCAGGGGCCCCATATAAGTAATCAGCACTGGATATGAAAGGTAAATGCCCAACCCAACCACAAGGGTCCAGCATTGGTCAGAACAGTGGAACATAAATACCGACCCAATATAGTGTTTCTATTTTAATCAGAGCAAACTTTGATCATCCTGACTGTTCATGGATTGAGACAAAGTTTTTCTGTCTAAATAACATCTGTTTGTTCTTCTTTGACTTGTTTAATATTGTTTCTCAGACTTAGATCCTGTAACCTCTCAGGGAGAACTTGTGAAGTTCTGTCATCAGTTCTGAGGTCCAAGTCCTGCTGTCTGAGAGAGATTGACCTGCAGAACAACAACCTCCAAGATTCAGGGAAGAAGTTTCTGTCTGGTTTAGACTGGACAGCATTCAGGTGAGGATTCATAAAACTGGTTCTTCTGGGTTCTAATGAGGGAGAGCTTCTCTGTTTCACAGATCCAAATGGTTTAAAAGCTATGTTGATGATGTTCTGGTAAATCCTTCTGATTGGCTAGTTTCTCAGATGATCAGACACCCGTTAGTTCATCATCTGTTTCATTGTCTGATTTAGAATCATGTTGACCAAGATCAAACACTGTCCTGGTCCCTCTGACCCCATTGGGTTTTGATGGAACGTCTTTTTAAGTTCACCTTTCTAACCAAACATTTTAGTTCTAAATAGTTCCAGAACACTGACTCTTTGGATCTTCTAGAACCATCTACTCACCAATTCCAGGAAAGTCTGTAGACTCCAGATGGCCTCCAGAGATACACCTCACTTCAAAGAACATAATAGGAGGACACTTATAGTGACAAAGCAAAGACAGAAGAACCTGCTGGAGTCAGAACCAGAACCAGTGAACAAACAAACCATCATTCAGTTCCCAGTGGATGATTGATGCTTTCCCTGTTTCTGGACATCAAACAAGGTCATCTGTGTCCAAAGTAAAGTTCCAACAGAACAACAGAGATCTGAACCTTGTCTGCTTCTCTGAGACATAAAGAACCCAAGTGGTTCTGGACCTCACCATGATACGGTCCAATTCTTTTCCCTGCACTGGGTGGACAGAGCAGCAAAGGCAGGAATATCAGCAGGTGGTGGATGCTTTTTCAGATGGTTTAATGGTGTGAACGTCAGCACTCTCCCATTCTGATTCAGCACATCTGGATTATCTGTCCATCAGTTTACTTGCTCTGACCATCCTTCTGGGTCAGGAAGTTTCCATCAGTAACTAACACAGCAGTCTATATTTTACCTCAGGCAGATAAAGATAGAGCTTTGACTGCACTACATGATGTGTTCAGTGAAAATCAGAACAGTCTTTCTTTTAAAAAAAAAAAAAAAAAAATCAGAACAGTCACCTAGGTGCTGCTCCTATCATAGCAGAGGATTTTAATAGTTCAAGCCCAGACAGGTCAGGACTCTCTGAGGAAGATCTTTGAGCAGATGAAGCTGCTGCAGCTCATCTTATCCAGGAAGCAGAGCTGATAGATGCTGAAAAACCTGCTTGACTGTCTCTCATCAATCAGCTTTAGTCTCAGTGTGGATGTTGGACTAAATAAACCTTGATGATGCGAGAGATCTTTAAACTGGACATGAAGAGCCAGACTGGATGGTGTCCTCCTCCTGCCTGATTAAAAAGATGAAATGAAAAGAATGAGTTTAAACCGTGCTGAAACATGATAACTACAGGAGAGGACTTTAGAGACGCTCCATTCAAATTGACGGGTCCAAATGTTGGACGGTTGAATTCTGAGTGAAGAAGAGCAGAACCATGTAATGTCTGCTGTGGCAGAACCTTCAGTACTGAGACAGGAAATGCCAGCGTGGTTGATTTGGACTCTTTAATGTCCAAAGCAGGAAATGAAGAGAATGGGGTCCAGAGGGCTGGCTGACTGCAGCTTGGCTGACAGACATTAGCCAAGGTTCCTTCGTCATCAGCTGGCTTTATACAGCACAGTTCATTGTTAGCAGCTGACAGACAGTACAGCTGCATCATGTTGTCTGCTTTGATTGTGCTCTATCAGTTTGGTTTTTCCCACAATGGACCAGGCGACATATGCAGCAGGTCACAGAGTCCATATAACCCAGATCCAGTTCTTCCAGCAGCATGTCAGAGTGGAATCCTATCTGTTGCAATGTCCATGTATTCCTGCCAAAAGACTGTCTGACCCTCCTCCTCCTTTCAGGGAGCCTGATGGAGTCAGATGGTTGAAACCAGATCTGAGGAAGTGTAACTGTGTTTTTCATTGGAATCATCACATTCAATCATCTTCACTCATCACTCCATCACTCATTCAGGAGTCATCATCAAAGCATAAATAGATGATTAATAACTGCAGCTGTGTTGTGTTTGTTCTCTCCACAGGTTCCTGTAAGCTCACAATCGACACAAACACAGTGAACAGAAAACTGAAACTGTCTGAAGACAACAGAAAGGTGACACATGTGGAGGACTTTCAGTCATACCCTGATCATCTAGGCAGATTTGATGGCTGGTATCAGTTGTTGTGTGGTGATGGTCTGACTGGTCGCTGTTACTGGGAGGTTTGTTTATATATCAGTGAGTTACAGAAGAATGAGGAGGAAAGGAGGCAGTGAAGACTGTGTGTTTGGATGGAATGATCAGTCCTGGAGTATGGAATGCTACGATGGTGGTTACTATTTCCTGCACAATAACACGAATACATTCATCTCCTCCTCCTCCTCCTCTGTCTCTAACAGAGTAGCAGTGTATGTTGACTGTCCAGCTGGCATTCTTTCCTTCTACAGAGTCTCCTCTGACTCACTGATCCACCTCTACACCTTCAACACCACATTCACTGAACCTCTTTATCCTGGATTCAGGATCAGTCCTGGTTCCTCTGTGTTTCTGTGTTGAGGCTAAAGAGTCTCCTCCTGTCAGAAAAAACTCTCTCACTGTTGAACAGATAGTTCGGTCTCTACATGTCTGTCTCTTTCACTCAGAAACATTTTCACATTCAGTCGGTTTCATGATCTGTGGGCTGCAAAATTTTTGGTTTCTTGAACTGACTAGTGATGAAAAATGATCACGTGAGTGGAGCTTGTTGTGGTGAAAAACATATTCACTCCGCTTAAATAAAGGAGATCAATGAATTTCACTCAGTCAGCATTTTATTACATCTTGGAAAGAGAGAACAGTTCACAACATAGCCCTTATTGCTTGGTGATCAGCCCTGTTCTGATCTGGGCAGCGTTTGGTCCCCCTTACTTACAATAATGGAAAGTAGTCTGAGTCAAAACAAGTTACAGACACTTTGGTAAAACAGTAACATGTTGTGAATAAACCTTGAGAAATAATCTGGCTTTTTATGGTAATAAGTATCTTATTCTATGCAAACAATCTACAGTCAGGCATTGTGTGGCCTTGCAGGTGAAACAGACTGAGTGAAAAACTCTTTTTAGTGAGGAAATAGCATAAATTAGTATATGTAATAAGAGAAATCTAAAATTTCCGACCACAAGCTGCTGTTGTAACTGCCCAGCTGGTTGTTCAGTTCCTCACAGTTAGTATCTGCTGTTTTAATCATCCAAATCATTTCCCATTGTAACTTCTCATGAGACTGTTCCTGAAAGAAGAATCATTCCAGACGATCTATGGCTGAACTGCAGATGATGGAAAGATTGGAGAATAAAACTAAAACAGGATTTGATGCCAGTTTTCTGTGTCCTATTTTGAAAATAAATGTAAAATTCCCCCACTGTGGGACAATAAAGGGATTTTCTATTCTATGCTAAAATAGCAGATTACCTTCAGAGGTTTAGTATTTTTTCTCTGTCAGTTTCTGTTGTTTCTTCTTTTGAATTTCAGACTGTTGGTATTTTTCTGCAGGTATTTTCACTGATTTTCCAGGGCTCTTGAAATGGGTCTGCACCATTAACCTCACTGGGTCTGCTGCTTGTTTGAAAAACAGTTTAGAGGCAGCAGACACTCTGACCATATATGGCTGATAGAAACAGAGCTGTGCCAATGTGAAGATCAGAGGCTGGATAAATGAATGAAGTCAGTAAAAGATGTCACCTCTTCCTGCTCCTCCTTCTCCTCTCTCCCTGCTCCTCCTAATCTTTAGGAGTCAGGTGGTTATTGACCAGTGAACTCAAAAGGAGCAGATCCACTTCTGATGTGAATGGTGTTCATGAGAGGAAGATGTTAAAATAAAGATGAAATATAGATTCATATAAGTCATAAAGTCTTTGTGCTTTTCTTCCAATATCTCTCCTAATGATAATGTCCAGCTGCAGTCACTAAGGTTTCTCACCGTTTCTGTCCTCCATCTTTTGTAATCATTCATATCCAAAGTGTAACCCGGTTAAAAACATTGAGCAATACTAGTTTACAAATTAAAGAATTAGTCTGATTAAAATTTTTTTGAAATTCATTAAAAGGTTCTAAACATGTTAAAAGCATTTTTAAAATAAGTATTATGCTTATTATGTTTATTGTTTTTTAATGTTTATTGTTTTTTAAAATGTAAAAAATATATCTGTATCTGTATGTATCTGTAAAACTGTTTAAACCAGCATTTATGGGGGTTAAAGGAATAGTACACCCAAAACATGATTAGCCTTCATTTTCTACTCCCCCCATGCTGAACAACACTCTGGAGTACTTTTTGATATCTCAAATGCATCTGAGATCTGGGAGGCTTCTTGCTGTCTGCTGACATTCAAATAATGGAGGTCTATGGCCTACCGAGGCAGAAAGGTCCATAAAAGTCCACAAAAACGTGTCAATATTCCTCCATACTGCTCGGCCCAATGTATTCCAAGTGTCCTGAGTGGGTAGCATCCAGAATTTACTGAAACTAAGTCATTTAGAATGTTTTAGAGCATAAACAGTAGTGTATAGGATTTCCTAAAAGCACATGTGCGCTCACAACGCTACGGAAGACGGCAGACCAAGCCAGATGAAAGGCCGCATTCAGCGCCTGCTCTGGGCCGATAATGCAAGCCGTAGAAGAAGAAATGTGCTGTTTACCTGTGCAAAGAAAGAAACAACGAAAAGAAAAATGTCTGAGGACTTCAGTGCTGAGGAAGAGCATGAGTTCTTTGCCGAGCTGAATGCGCTGGTTTGGTCTGGCGGCTTCCGAAGCTCGTGAGCGCCTGCGCATGTGCGCCAGACATGTTCACAAGTCATTTTTTGCAAGTCCAAGTCAAGTCTCAAGTCTTGAGAGCTCAAGTCCAAGTCAAGTCTCAAGTCTTGAGAGCTCAAGTCCAAGTCAAGTCTCAAGTCTTGAGAGAATGGCCTGTCGCGAATAATCAATTAATCGCACAAAAAATTCTAATCACTTGATTCATTTAAAAAAGTGCGCAATAATTTTCGTGCTTGCTTGTTTCTCCTTGTGTTTTCATTTCCGTCACTGAGATGGTATAGCTTAAAGGTCGCTATTATATCTATGGAATTATCATTATCTTGAACTGCTAAATGAAAAATACAATTAAAAAGCACACGCAAAATTTTTCCAGATAAATTTTGCATTTTCTTACATTTACCTGACATTTGTGGTTACAACTTTTTCTAGTTTTAGCAGTAAATGTCTGCTCTTTTATTGAAAATGAGGACTGTGGAAAAAAAAACAATCACAATCCTGCCGTCCACGTATTGTTGCGTCAGTGACGTCAGTGTGTTGCACAGGGAAAAATATGGTTTATGGTTTTCTTTTCATTTAAATGTTAGTTTTATGCTTTGCATGTTTGGAGAGAAAGATATGATTTGTTTTTTCTTTGTAGTTTCTTCTTCTTGAGCTTTGCATGTTTTGATGTTTCTTTTTATATGATTGTTTTCCTTTATTTTAGACTTTTGAATTTTTCCTGCATGTTGGGTTGTTTTGGTTTGTTTTTCCCTTGTGACAATCCATGCGCACTGGACTGAAGTAGTTGTCTGAGGAGGCGGAGTGCATTAATTGCGCTGCGTAATTGCTGCGCTCAGGTGTGAGCAAGGGCTGATTAAAGCAGACATAAAAGGAGTCTGAAGGAAAGGAGAAGGAGAACGGAATCTGCAGGTGACAGAGACGACGGCTGCCAGGGGGAGATGCAGGCGGGATCCGTGCGCACTGATGGCCCAGTAAGAAGTATTAGGGCAGAGGAGGAACCTCGCTGTAGTAAGTAGCGCTCCCCCTCGCTTAAAGCATAAACAGGCATATATCTTCCGACGGGGTTTTGGCGCGCGGATGCTGGCGTTCTCCTTGCTTCTCTTTAGCTGGATCGGTCTGGAAAGGGGTGTGGCACGCCAGGGAGTGGAACAGTGCTGGAGCGCTGCAGAGTCTGTGGATCAGCCAGTGGGTGCTGCAGGCTGATCACCGCACCAGAAGCAGCATAACAAGCTGAGCCCAACTTCCAGCCTCTGTTTTTAAGGAAAACTCTTGAATTTTAGGTTTTATCAGGAGAAGAAAATGACTGTTTTATTATGTCACTTTTGCTGTGGCTTTTGTATAAATAAAAAACACTTGAACTTGACTGCTTCACGGTTTGGGTCTTTGAGGTGTGTTTTTTTTTTTTTCTTTTAACCTCTGTCTGTGCCAGGGTAAGGCTTTAGCGGCGATCAGTCAAGTTAGTAAAACAAAACACTTGAATAAGTGTTTTTACACTGGAATAAAATATTGTTCACAAGTCAGAAATCACGAGTCTCAGTCGAGTCTGAAGTCCTTTAAATGCAAGTCTAAGTCGAGTCTGAAGTCATTAAATATGCGACTTAAGTGCGACTCGAGTACGAGTCACAAACTCGAGTCCCCATCTCTGATGTGGCGCTTTCAGGAAATCCTATACACTACTGTTTATGCTCTAAAAACATTCTAAATGACTTTCGTTTCGAGTAAATTATGGACGCTACCCACTCAGGACACTTGGAATACATTGGACGAGCAGTATGGAGGAATATTGACACGTTTTTGTGGACTTTTATGGACCTTTCTGTCTCCCGGTCACCATAGACCTCCATTGTTTGAATGTCAGCAGACAGCAAGAAGCCTCCCAGATCTCCAGATGCATTTGAGATATCAAAAAAGTACTCCAGAGTGTTGTTCAGCATGGGGGTGAGTAGAAAATGAAAGCTAATCATGTTTTGGGTGTACTATTCCTTTAATAACGGGTGCGGGCAGGGCGGAGCAGAGAGAGAGAAGGGGAAAGAATGGAGAGAAAAAAGGGAGAAGAAGCAGTTAAAGAAACAGTAACGAAAAGAGACTGTTAAGCAGATGTTTTGACCAAGTTAATGGAGAAGTACAACACGGACTCTCCAGAAGATTTATTAGAGGCTTTTTTGTTGGTTTGAGTGAGCGACTCACCCTGAGAAGACAGAACTTTGCTAAACTAGCAGCAAGTGAACTGTGTGGCAGAGACTGTTAGAGAGGCACGTGGAGCTGCAGACGAGCGAGCACCGCATCTTCGGCAGTGAAAGGGTCTTCATTTTCCTCCGGACGGACTTTCTTCTCAACTCACTTTTTTCTACCATCCAGCTGTGTGTTCTGAGGTTTCACCGAACTCAAGCTACACCCAGGCCTGCACCGATCACTAAAGGGTACCCATTTGGTTAAAAAAACTAATAAGATTGCTGGCTTTAGTACTAAGGTGTGTGGGCCCACAAAGTTTATGTTTTTAGTATTTGTGCATATTTCTGGTTCGGTGTTTTAATAAACCAAAAATAAGGATATCTCATTAACCTAGAAAAAAACGTTTCAGTTAGATAATTTTCTATAAAAGAGGGAGAATGAAGTTACAGTTCCTGTGTAAACAAAAAGGGAATTCATCCTGAGTTTAACAATAGTATTTATTTTGAATATTAGTTTTCTTTAAAGAATAAGAAGCTCTGATATTTTTATTGTATGTTTACATTGCTTTAATCATTTGGTATTCAGTAAATAATCAAGTGGGAATGCTTATGCATTCCCATTTATTTTTTTTCACTTAAAATTTTTCTGACTGTAACTAGTCCCGCAGTTTTTAACCCATTTCAACAATTTTGGTATCAAAACGTTCAGCTTGTTCCGGGGAATTATGCTATGTCTTTTGGTAAAGATATCTTTTGTAGTTTTTTTAGCGTGATATTCAGCTTTTTCTGCGTTTTTTGTCCCATTGAAATGTATGTAGAATTTTTACATTTCAGCAAATTTCAGCTAAAACGTCATCATCTTTGACCTTTAACTACTTCCAGCATACTTTCAGCTAGAAACACCATTCAAATCCTTTTAAAATGTTTTTCCGGATCTTTCTGCTATTACTGTTTAACTCAGCTTTTTGCTAACTTTTACAGTTTTGTTTCAGTGAAGCTTCTAACTTTAAAAAGAAATTTTAAAGATTTTCAGATTTGTAACGTAAAGTCTATGGATCGGAATTCTTCAACTGCTAGAGTGCGTGGCTCTAGCTTTTGAGCTGTTCTGGTTTTTCCTAACAAATTCTTCTCACTCCCTCATTTTTCACTCAATTGAAATAAATTATACATCAAGACGTAGGGATTTTTGTCAGATTCAGGAAATGTAACCCTCATTTGTGTGGAATTTACAGTTTTCCTACAGTTTGGCCCAGACTGCGAAGAATTCCACACTTCCCCAATAGAAATCCAATGAGAGACTTGCCAAAAATCACATACAAAATCCAAAACGATACATATTTTCGTATTGCTCCCATTTCTAAACTGTTTGATGTACAAACATGAAACTTGGTATACACCATCTCCAGATGCTTCTAGCACTCACATTGAAGAAATTTTTTCAATATCATTTATGGTTTAGCTGTTTAGCTGACTTGTTCAGGCATAGGAAAACGCTGATTCTGGAGAAAATCCTCATACTCAGAAAAAACATATAATTACATCGTCACCGCGGGCCAAATAGTTTTAGTAGTAACATGAAAGTTGGCACAGTCGAAGCTGTAAAGGATGGCTTTGACGCCAACGGTGAAAGAATTTTTGAATACCTTTTTACGGTTTTGGCTCACCGCTTCGCTTGTTCTGAGGGGAAGTTTTGCTTTTCAAAAGTTCTGCTCTACCATTGAGCTGCATGTTATTTAATGAGACCTGGAAGCAGGATTTACAAACCTTTTTATTTCTCCTTCCCATTCCTAACATGGAAAACAAGTGATTGCATATTTAGAAATGGATTCTATATCACTGCTGGGCATGACCCTTCCTTGGCACACATCCATGATAGACTTTCTAAAATAAGACTAAAGGGACTCTACAAAATAAAAGCCTCGGCCCCTACACACACTCATTCATTGTGCCGTATGGCTCAGTAGCTATGACCCAAACTCAACCAACTTCTTCAAATTACACTACCAAGGCCTGTTGACCACACACCTCAGTGCATATTTCTTAATCAGGTTCTAAGATTTACACTGGAATAAAGCATCTGCTAACCTCGCAACATGCAGCCTAAGCCTGCCAACGGTGCTTTCATCACCACAGCGCTCAGCTCGTAACATGCAGGTTAAGTTTTTTGATAAATTCAGCTCCTTAAGTGGTATTAGCTCTTTCTATAAGCTTCTCTCTCTGTCCTTCCTCTGCTTGTCATGGTCGGTCTTGCACATAGGTTTGTAGATTTTCAATCCTCAAATGATGACACTGTTTTCTTTATGCTGATCAACCGACTATATTTTAAATAATTTCAAATTGTTTTGCAAAGTCTTGACATTTCCACAATTTCTAAATTTTGATACTTATTCAATACCATCTTCCTCAACATTTTACTTCCCATCCTTGAGCTACTTATATTTTCTTCAACCAGATAAGATTCAAGTTTTTCTTTTGTAATTTATTTTCTGATTCAGCTAATTTAATATTTTTCAGCCTATGCTGAGAACCTTGGCTTCATTCTGCTCTCTTCTTTTGACAGGAATTAAGCTTTTCTGTTTGCTGCTAATCCATGCTTTGCCTTAGCTCGATATAGTCCCACCCAATTTAGTCAGAATATGAGTCTGATACTGCTCCATAGAGCTGTGATTATGGGGCTTTTGTTTTGAACGAACCCAGGAAAATGCCTCTGCACTCAATTGGATAGACCTACAACCAATAAGAGCAACGGAGTGCATGACGTATGTTAATTAGGCATAGTTTGTTGTCCATTAAAAATCAAAGCGTAAAGCGTAGTTTCACTTCAGAATAGCAAGATGAGACTTGATCGCCTCGCTTCTCTTCCTCTTTTTAAAATTTAATTTGCTGTCGAGCATTCTTCTAGAACAGACCTAATAGCAGAATCTACTCACCCAAACTCTCCAGCGGCAGCCATTGCTGTTGTCACCCAAGCCGCCGCATTGGTCACGTGGTTGATAACGCTACTTTTGATCATCTGTCCATCATCGCATAAAGCCCGCCCTGACAATTTGATTTGGATCGCCTGACAGTGGGCTTTAATACTCGCTGGCTACTATGGAGCAGAGCCAGACCGAACTTCCCTAACCCCAAACCTTGTGGGCGGGACTAAGTTCTGGACTGGCACCCAGGCTAAAACAGGCCTGACATGTTTCTGGAAAGTAGGTCCTTCTAAATTTCTTTTTATACATTTTCTAGAAACTTGTGAGACATTATATTAGCACTCTTTCTAGTGCACACATTAAAGAAACCTTTTGATATTATGTATAGTTTGGCTGTGCAGCTTTTAAGATGAGTTTGTTTCTGCCATTTACTGCCAAATGATTCCCCAATCCTACAAAATCTTCAGATGATTCAATTGTTTTCTTGTAGCTTTGAAGTTTCCTGACTGACTTCATCACATTTTGATATGTTCTTCTCAGGTAATTTCAAGCTTCTTTTCATTCTGTGCAAAAGCATTTCCACCTTCGCTGTTTCTCCAAAACAGCTTTTTCTAGTTGAGAATTGATTTTCTAAAACAGTGTGGTGTATTTTAGTTTACCTTAAATGAGAAATTAATTTAATTTTGGTCTTAAAATCTTGATTTAAACCTGTTAGTTCTAGAGGTAGGTTAAAATAGTCTATTGGTGTAGAATTCTAAAAAAGAGAAATTCAAAACAAATATGAAATAATGTAGTTAAATCAGGTTCTAAGCTTAGTTGGAGATTTTTCAGCATTTTAGAAGAACCCAGAAAAGCCCTGCCCTCATCTCTCATGGTTACTGAGGGGAGCTTGGGTAATATATATATATATATATATATATATATATATATAGATATATATATATATATATATATGCATATATACACTCACCGTACACTTTATTAGGTAATTCATGTTAGTAACGGTTTTACCCTCTTTTTGCCTTCTTCTTCAGGAACTGCCTTAGTCCTCCATGGCATAGATTCAACAAGGTACTGGAAACATTCCTGAAGGGAGTTGGGTCCATATTGACATGATGGCATTCACAAAGTTGCCGCAGATTTGTCCTGCTGCACATCCATGATGCTTAATCTCCAAGTTCCTACCACATCCCAAATATGCTCTATTGGATTTGAGATCTGGTTACTGGGGAGGCCATTTGAGTACAGAAAGTGAACTCATTGTCATCTTCAAGAAACCAGTCTTGAGATGATTCCCAGCTTTATGACATGGGCGATTATCCTGCTGAAAAGTGGCCATCGTGAAGTTGGGTACATTGTGGTCACAAGGGGATGGACATGGTCAGCAGCAACAATACTCAGGTAGGTTGTGGCATTGCAACAATGCTCAATTGGCGGTACCAAGGGACCCAAAGAGTGCCAAGAAAATATTCCCCCACACCATGACAATTACCTCACCACCAAAGCTCTCTGAACCAAGTTGGATGGGCGTGGTGGATGGGATCCAGGGCTTTCATGTTGTAGACGCCAGGCCTTCTGACCCCTACCATCCGAATGTTCTTGCAGAAATCGAGACTCATCAGACCAGGTGCGTCAGTTTTTCCAATCTTCTAGTTGTCCAATTTTGATGAGCTTTTGTGCAAATTGTAGCCTCCTCAGTTTCCTGTTCTTAGCTGTGCGAAAAGAGGGCAATCTCGTGTGTGTCTTCGGCTGCTGTAGTACCATCTGGGCTCCTCAAAGTTCCATCGCATTGCGCGTGCACAGAGATGTGCCTTCCTGCCCACCTTGGTTGTAACAGGCGGTTATTTGAGTCACTGCTGCCCTTCTATCAGCATCAGTTTGAACTCACGTCTGGCCATTCTCCTCCTGACCTCCTGGCATCAACAAGGTTATTTCAGCACACGGAACTGCCACCGGATGTTTTTCTTTTTTCAGGACCATTCTCTAAACCCCTAGAGATGGTTGTGTGTGAAAATCCCAGTAGATCAGAAGTTTCTGAAATACCAGACTCAGCCGCCCTTCTGGCACCAAGAATCATGCCACGGGTTCAAAGTCACTCAAATCACCTTTTTCTTCCCCATATACTGATGCTTTACTTTTGATCCTGAACTGCAGGAGATTGTCTTGACCATGTCTACATGCCTAAATGTTAACTGAGTTACCGCCATGTAATTGGCTGTTTAGAAATTAAGTGTCAAATCTATATGTTGGACAGAGGTATATATACCTAATAGTGTCTGTGAGTGGTATATATATATATGTATATATATATATATAATATACTACATCTGTTCAATAGTTTGGGGTCACCCAAACAATTTTGTTTTCCTGAAAAGTCACAATATCCACCACCATATGTTGTGAAATGAATAGAAAATAGAGTCAAGACATTGACAAGGTTAGAAATAAAGGATTTGTATTTGAAATAAGATTTTTTTTACATCAAACTTTGCTTTCTCATCAAAGGAATCTTCCATTTGCAATCATTCTTTTGTTGGAGGTATCTGGAGAATTGCAACCCCACGCTTCCCAGAAGCTCCCCAATAAGTTGGATTGTTTGTGTGGCTGCCATCTCCTCCTAAATTCCATACTTTGGCCAAGCGTCCAGCACGTTAAATTGCAAATGCCCAGATTCTGCGATCGCGCTTGGCCACTCCATTACTGATAGAATACCAGCTGCCTGCTTCTGCTGTAAACAGTTCTTGCACAATTTGGAGGTGTGTTTAAATACTGCCAACCTTGCTCAGAGATGAAAATTGGCTCCAATCAAGTCACAACCACTGGGTATGGCATGGCGTTGTAAAAATGGAGTGATAGCCTTCCTTATTCAGGAATCCTTTTACCCTGTACAAATCTCCCACCTACCAGCACCAAAGCAAACCCCAGACCATCACATTACCTCCACCATGCTTAACAGATGGCGGCGTCAGGCATTCTTCCAGCATCTTTCATTTGTTCTGCATCTCACAAACGTTCTTCTTTGTGATCCAAACACCTCAAACTAATGGGATTCTTTTTTTCCAGTCTTCCTCTGTCCAATGTCTGTGTTCTTTTTCCGCATCTTAATCTTTTTTCTTTTTATTGGCCAGTCTCAGATACAGGCTTTTTTTGCCACCACTCCTGCCCTTCGAAGCTCAGAATCCCGCGTTTCTTCTCACACTTGATGTTGACACTGGTGTTTTGGCGGTACTGGCTATTAATGAAGATGCCAGATGGGGACCTGTGAGGCGTCTGTTCCTCAAACTAGAGACTCTAATGTACTTATCTTCTTGCTCAGTTGTGCAACGCCAAGCCTCCCACTTTCTTTTCTACTCTGGTTAGAGCCTCGTTTGTGCTGTCCTCTGAAGGGAGTAGTACACACCGTTGTAGGAAATCTTCAATTGCTTAGCAATTTCTCACATGGAATAGCCTTCATTCCCCATCCCATATTTCATCCCATAGTGCCAATTCTGTCACTATGGGATGAAATAAAACGCCTGATGTTAGAACACAGACCGTTTATTCAGGACAACAAAGAGAAATTGTAAGTTATAATACGACACAAATATAGATTGAAGTACTAAATTTCACACAGGAAAAGGTAATTTTTCTTCTGGATTTGGTCTTTAATCATTACACGTACACTCCATTTTCTATTTCATTTTTATTACAACAGTTTTCAATGGGATGAGAACATTTGGACACTGTGAAACAACCAGAGATTTTTTTAAAGGAACGTATGGAAAATAACAAGGATCTGTTTGCTTTCAGAGGAAGGAGTAGATGCTGCTGTCAGCGACCAGCTTTCAAGCAAACCTTTGTCTTTTATTTTATTATTTTTAAATCAGTATCACTGGCGATATTCTGCTATAACATTTGAAGGGAAGAATAAAACAGTAAAGCTCATCTTTTATTTGTATAAACCTCAAATTTCATACACGTAAAACCTTTCAGATTTTACGTTCAGTACGTTGGAACTGAGGCGGAGTTAACTCGTTTTGTTCTTCCTACTCGCTCCCGATGAGGGGATACAAATTTTCACAGGGATAACTACCTTGGCACGACACCGGGATGGAAGGACAGGTTCATTACCAGAAGGTTCCAAACTTCAGGGAGAGGAACTGAATGTGTTTTATTTTGAACTATATGCAGGCTTAGGTGTGAGTCAGGGAGTGCGGGCCCACATGTTTTAGTTGGACAATTTAAACTGAAACTTTATTAAGAGTGAAATTTATTTTAATTTTAGTTTTGAAAACCTCTCAATTGTATTGTTTTTTTTTTTGGGGGGGGGTTCTTTTTCTCAATATAGGTCAAAGATTCATAAAATGTTGTGTGTTATTCGGTTATTTCCTATAAATACTATTATTGGATAAGAAATAAGCAGAAGTAAGGCTGGATTATAACCCTGCTTTTGATTGCCTTAGGTTGTATTTAAATGTTACTCCTATCCTCAGAGGTGAGCCAAACTCAAGTCAAAACATAACAAATAGAGTTTAAGAGTTTTTTTACAAACTCAGGAGCCCTTACCTACTTCAGTGGGGTATAGGTGGGCTACATCTAGAATCAGACATCTTCAAATTGTCACTTAGATCAAATGTAGGACATTTGGTTTCATATGAAAATGTATTTCACAGTTAATCTTCATAATATTTATAAATATTATTTCAAGGGGACAGAAAAGCCTTCATTGGGTGAATTGACTCACAGACCTGGAACATGAAACCAGATTGGACCTAAAAATGTTCTAGACACAGTTTTAGCTTTAATTTCCTTCATAAACCCAGAAGTTCTCTAGATGGTTAATAGGAGATGACCCAGCAGACATCAGGTCCATGAAGGAGTGAATAATTCAGACCCAGATGGTTCCTCCTGGAATCAGGTTCTACTGGTCCTCTACACACCTGATGGGAATCAGCTCTCTGCAGGTCTCCCTCGAAAAAGAGATTTCATCTCAAGGGACTTCCTGGTAAAATAAAGGTTAAATACATTTACAGGAGGCTAACTGGACCAGAACCACTGGGAACTGACTGGTTCTGGTTTCTCTCTCAGACTGACTGAAGTCCAGAAGATGGAAGATTTGGATCTAAAGGAGGACAGAGCAGAACCTCCAGGATCCAGCTGTCTGTCTATGAGGAGTGACAGGTCCAAAGATCCCCCTCCAGACTTCAATGGAGAACCTGGACCCTCAGACATAAAGTAAGGAACCAGTTTCTAACTGATCCATGTGACTCTATGGTAGAGATAGAACCTCTAGAATCTGAACTGGTTGATCTTCAGCATCTAAATCCAAATTTCTTTAGTTTTTCTTTCAGCTTAAAGCTAAATAAACATGAAGGATGTCAGTCAGTAAATCAGTAGAATTTGAATGAAGGCCTGAGAATCAGTGATGGAGGAAAACAGAACCAACCAAGAATCTGAGGAGCAACCAGGTTCAGAGATGCTCTCTAAAGCTTCTGGACCACAGGAGGTTCTGGACTGGGAACACTGGACCCAGCGTATATACTGGGTCCAACTGATCCAATAGGCTGATGACCCGGCCAAAGGTTAACAGGGAAAAGCAGAACAACAGGACTTGGGTCGTCCCTCTAGTTCTAAGGTTCTGGTTCAGAGTCCGGTCCAGTGTTCTGTTCTTTAATGAGGGCCACATCAGCTCCTCAGACAAAATGAACAGCTTTGGTTCTGATATCAGGGACCAGAACCTCTGCTCTCCACCTTCTCAGACTAGATGTGATCAAAGGGTCAGTGTCCAGAACTTTCTGGGCTTTGTAGTTCTAGTAGTGGGTACTATAGTAGTACTTTGTAGAATCATTCCTAGAAATCTGATCTCATCAGCTCTATTAAGTGAATAGTACACCCAAAACATGATGACTTCCTTTTCTACTCTCACCCCCATGCCGAACAACACTCTGGAGTATTTTTGATATCTCAAATGCATCTGGAGATCTGGGAGGGTGCTGTGTCTGCCGACATTCATTCAATAATCGGAGGTCATGAGGCCAGAAAGGTCCGTAAAGTTCACTATAAACGTGAAACAATAGTTCCTCCATAGCCGCTCGTCAATGTATTCCAGTGCAGCCCCTGAGGTAGCGTCCATAATGAACGAAAAGTCATTTTAGAATAAAGCAGAGCATGTGAGTAGGTAGGATTTCTTGAAAGCGCGCCAGCATGCATTCCACGAAGTTTCCTATGGAACCGCAAAGTACCAAACCAGATGAAAGTGCGATTCAGCTCGGCAAAGAACTCATGCTCTTCCTCAACACTCAAGAAGTTCTCAGACATTTTTTTCTTTTCGCTGTTTCTTTCTTTGCACAGGTAAACAGCACATTTCTTCTTCTACGCTTGCATTACATCGGCAGAGCAGACGCTAATTAAGCACTTTCATCTGGTTTGGTCTCCGCGGTTTACTTTAGGCTCGTGAACGCAGTTGTTTCAGGGAAATCCTATACACTACTGTTTATGCTCTAAAAACATTCTAAATGACTTCGCTTCGAGTAAATTTTGGACGCTACCCACTCAGGACACTTGGAATACATTGGACAAGCAGTATGGAGGAATATTGACACGCTTTTTGTGGACTTTATGGACCTTTCTGTCTCGTCACCATAGACCTCCATTATTTGAATGTCAGCATGACAGCAAGAAGCTCCCAGATCTCCAGATGCATTTGAGATATCAAAAAAGTACTCCAGAGTGTTGTTCAGCATGGGTGAGAGTAGAAAATGAAGGCTAATCATGTTTTGGGTGTATTATATTCCTTTAAACTGTGACATGAGCCTGTTGTCCTTCAGGTGTTGCTTTGACCCATGTGATCCAGACCAGTAGAACCCAGTTCTTCAGATAATGTTCAGTTGGATCCAACAGAACCGTCTGAATATTTCATTCTGGAACTTTAAACCTTCTGCTTCTCTGCAGCAGTTTGTGTTCAGAGCTTCTTCTTCTCTGGTTTTTATCTCAGAGTTTCTCACTGATTGATGTGATCTGAATAACAACATGTTTGTGTTTCAGAGGTCAGAACCACAGAAAGAGAGCAGAACCTCCAGGATCCAGCTGTCCGTCTATGAGGAGTGACTGGTCCAAAGGAGAGAACCCAGACTTCAGTGCAGAAACTGGACCCTCAGACTCAGAGTAAGGAACCAGTTTCTAACTGATCCATGAGACCCTACAGAGATAGAACCTCTAGAATCTGAACTGATGATCTTCAGCGTCTCACTGGTTTGGACTTTCTGCTGGTTTCTCATCAGCAACCAACAGATTACTGACAGGTCCAAAGTCATTCTCTCTCCTTCCAGCCTGATAAATCCCAGAAGTTGTTCAGATGTGAATCTAAATGAGCAGAGATAGAGACTCAGTGTGTCATGAATCAGCAGAATGGTTCTGGTTCCTTCCAGCAGGTGGAACTGGGCTGTAGAAGCAGCCCTCACTGCAGCGGGCTCCTTGGTGTCTTTGTCCACACAGTCCTACCTGTGGAGCTGCAGGTTGGGTCCATTCAGAGCTTCATCATGTTGCTCAGAAACCAGAACTCTCCCAGCAGCTGTTCATCTGCAGCTCTGTGGCGTCTCTTTCCTCCCAGCATCAAACAAACCTTAGCGTCACCCTGCCTCTGATCCAGTTCAGCTTCACTTGTTTTTTTTTTACACTGACCGGCAGCTAAAAGAAGCAGTTGATCAGCTCTGCAAAGTCATTTTATAGGTAATTTCAGTCATTGGATGACTAACCAATAACGTCCATATATATGCAGATGTATCCCATAGTATAGCATGTAGCATAACATGCAGTGATGATGATCTGAAACTAGAAGTGGAGATTAATGAATGCAGTGAGTTACATAAACACCAACCAAACAACAGAAGCAGCAGACATAATAAGCTTCCTACTGGGTCACTAAATGACAGTAAAACATGGCGAACTGCCAAAAGAAAACCTGCTATGACTCAACCTGGCTTAAAATGATCATGATTTAGTTTAAAAGTGAGTCTGTTAGAGGATCAATACAACTCAACTTCAACACGCTGACAGAGAAGATAAGCCGATAGACTTTGTAAAGAGAAGGCTGCAGCTTAATTGATCATTTAGAGTGACGAGACATCGACTAGAATATTCATCCCATTTAAGCGGTGAAGTGAAAACTTGATTGAATGTTACCTTAAAATTGAAATCTGAGACAAAGCATGACTTGAAATCAAAACAGACTGAAAGAAACGCAGGAACGACGTGATTTATTAATCAAAAGCAGCGCTCAATCTACTGATTAAACCGCCATGACATGATTGACAGAGAACATTGTGTAAAAACCAGCTGGGGACCTTGAAAAGCAAAGATCAGAAACTGATGTTAATTTATGATGAGAAGCTTTGAGCTGGAGAAGCATGCCTGTGCCATATACATATTTTTTAATAGAGAAAAGAGCTGAAGGTATTAATGAGGAAACACCGGAGCCTTGAAGCAAAATGTCTCACCTGAAGAGAATCAGAGTCAGCGAGCTGAACGCAAAGCGAGCCAGCTGACTGCTGATGGCTGAAACACAGAAATGTTTCGAGACGGGGGAACAGGGAGTGGCAGAGGCATGAATCTCTGCAGCATTGCATGAATCAACAGGTGTGTCAGAGGATAGGATCCGAGTAGCAGCCAGAGGGGAGGATCCGAAGCTCACCGCCAGTTTAAACTGGGTCATCTGAATGATGTCAGACAGCGCATCCACCATCTGCACACTTAAGAGCAGACCAGCACAGATCAGAGGCCTTTAAAGAAAAACTTTGGAAGCCGATTGGCTTTGGTGGAGGTGTGGTTCAAAGCTGATAGGCTGTGTCGCAGGTGGATGTAGGAGAGCAATTAGTTTCTTCAGTTGAACTTCCTCCTAGGCTCCATAACAATGTCATCAATACATGTATATTACATGTACAGTGTTTCCCACAGGATTTTAGGAGACTGTGGTGGGAGAGTCTCTGACCCTCGGGGGTTTTCATGTGTGCACATTTTTAAGCATGGTGTGTCCCACTTAAAGGGGAACGGCAGTTTTTTTACATTGGCCCCTTGATTTTATGTTATTACATCATGTTCTACTCACCCATATGAGTTTTGTGTTATTTGGAGCTGTTCTAAAGATATTCTGTTAGGTTATATCAAGTCTTCCTATGGGCAACGACTTGAAGGCATGAACTAAACTGTTCATCATTTATTCTTTTATGGTACGCCAGATTCAGAACATGGAGGCCAAATCACTGTCCCCTGAGACATCCACAGTTCTTATTTTTTATATATTTATATCTTTTAAACAAAGAAGCGCATGTAAGGCATCATCCATGCGCGCCTGCTACCATTCATTCATCCTGTCCGCTGAACTGCTGCTAGTTTTTCCTCACATGCCTGGAAGATGTCTAGTGCTGCTACCACAGATGATACCTTCCAAATGGAATTGAACGATTCAGATTAGCTAGAATGAATAGAAGGGGTAGAGCGTAGCAGCCACTAGGTCTGGCTGCTATCACAATCTGATAAGCATGCTCCAATGACACCATTGCCTTTTTGAGGCCTTGTTTTTCTTTTTTCCCTTGTGGTCCACTAAGGAGCCTACCAATCATTATATCAGATAGGAAAACACAATGGACAAGTTGATTGACTGTTGCTGAATCAAATGCCGTTATTTAAGATAAAATATTTCAAGTTCAGTTATTTATTTTAGATCAAATAAAATTTTACATTTACGTCGCGCTCGCTCCCACCCTACATTCAGGATGCTGAGGGTTAACATGCTGTGGCTCTGACTGAAGTGCTGAGAGGGACTCCTGTTGAAGCAGGAGAACTTGGTTGGAACGGGGGAGGCGCCCAACGGCAGCACCTGCCAATGGAGGACAAGAGTAGGAACGATATGTGCTTTCACGTAAGTGTCTCCAAAAGCTGCCAGTGACACCAGAAAAGTCACTAGATTTGTAGCTAGTTGCTTTTTTGAAAAAGAGTGGCTGGAGGGGTCTAAAAAAGTCGCTAAATATAGCGACAAAGTCGCTGAGTTGGCAACACTGCTTGGGCGAACCAGGCAGCCAGGGCGGCATTTTTATAAAGGATTAAACCTTTATAAAAATGCCTGGACCTGTTCACTTCCTGTTTGGAGTAACTGAGTGTGCAGCTGTCCAGAGGAACTCCATCTGAAGTTAAATTATTTTCTTTGTGATCTCTCTGTATCTAAGTAACTCTAACTGACTACTTTAAAACATAGCACCTTCTGCTGCACTTTTCTACTGAGCACTTGTCAGTTTCACACGGTTTTATTTCTGATAGCAAGGAGTAGCTAGCCTAGGCTAGCGCTAGCTTAGCATTGCTATGGCTTCTCTCTCTCTCCCTCCCTTGACTCTTTTCCAACTCTTCCTTCTTCCTCTCCTCTCTCCCGCGCTCTGTGTCAGATGTTCAGTTATTCCTCTGCCTCCTTTTAGTGATAATGGGATGTGTAATAAGTGTAGTATTTTTGTAGCTTTGGAGGCGAGGGTGTCAGAGTTAGAATCCAGGCTTCAGGCTGTTGAACATCCAGGAGTTAAAGGCACACTATGCAACATTTTTCAGTTAATTAATGTGTTCCATAACGTTTTGAATGATTAAATGAGTCATTTCAGGTTGAACAAAGGTATTCTCGGCCGCCCTGGTGGTCTGTGGGGGAAATACGCACTTGCAACTGCAGGAGCATCCGACCCGCACCCATAGGCTCAGAAGTCTCGCGAGAGTCGGTCTTGCTTTACGGCGAGAACTGCTACACCCCCAGTTAAAAGCATGCTCGTTGCTAGCACAGTTAGCACAGTGGCGATCTTTGTGCAGTGCTACGCTCACACCGGGCGAGCAGGAGCAGCAAAAATCGCGTCTGCTGCTTAATTTTTGCTGCTTGTACCAGTTAGTTCTGACGCTGCTGAAGTAGCTTTGCTGCTCTGGCTGCTTGCTTGATTGCAAAATGTGTGTGTCTGGCGCGCTGGCGATCTGGAGCTTCACTATCTTTTCTCTGCCTTGCAGCTATATTTGCTGTGATCAGTGGGAATAAAGTAGTTTTAATATGTTTTTAAGTGAGAAAATCCACCTGAAAACGTAATCAGTGCAGTCAGTTCATTCAGACTACCATCCTGCCTTCCAATATTTTTTCTGTCGGAGCCGCTCAGACCCCCACATACCAGCGGTGCGCCGACAGTAGGGAATCCCTTCATCAGCAGCCTCTGGCTGGGTCAGCCTCCTCAGCGGTTCACAGCTGACTGGCAGGTGTTTTTCATCTAAATAATCCAAACTGCAGGCAGCAGGATAATAAAAGCATAACATATTCTGCCGGCAGATTTCTGCATTTTAAGTTAATTTAGGCCAATAAACTGTTTAAGATGGAGTGATCATAGCCTCTGATTATCAGCGCTGTGTCTCTCTCCCTGCCAGCTCCCAGATCAGCTTCTCTGATTGGTTGATGCGGCCGTCTAAAGCAGCAAAAATTCAATTTTTCCATTTTCAGTAGCAGCAGCGTTTCATGGGCGTCCACGCCAGATGCTTAGTCATTCATTGCGCTCGCCTTCGTCTGCTAAGCTCAAAACAACCGGCGCCTGGCTTGACGGAGAAACCAGGAGAACAGCTGTGCATATTTACAACAGTCCACTTTTACTTTCGCCCCTCTGGAGCACAAAGCTGGAAAAATCTACACGGTTGCATAGTGTGCCTTTAAAGTAGGCCCCCCACGTAGCTGTCCTCTAGCAGTGCTAGAGCAGCCAGGCGATTGGTAACTATACTCGTAGAAAGCGTGAAGTCGTGGATCTCACGCCCACTGGTCACTTCACCAACCCATTCTCGCTTCTAACCGTTTTCCCCACTCAGTGACACACCCACTGAGGAAGCCCACTCTGGTGATTGGCAGCTCCATAGTCAGAAACGTGGCATTAGAGAACACCAGGGACCATAGTCAAAATGTTTGCCGGGGGCCAGAACGGGCTACATCAAATCCTACCTGAAACTACTGGCTAAGGATAAGGTTAAATACAGTAAGATTGTTATTCACGCTGGTGGTAATGACATCCGGTTACGCCGATCGGAGGTCACTAAAATTAGTGTTGCTTCGTGTGTGTAAGTTTGCCAAAAAATGTCGGACTCCGTAATTTCTCTGGTCCCCTCCCTGATCTGACCAGTGATGACATGTTTAGCCGCGTAATGTCGTCATTCAACAGCTGGTTGTCTAGGTGGTGTGAAAAACAACGTGGGCTACATTAATAATTGGCAATCCGCGCTTTTGGGAAAAGCCTGGTCGGATTGATTAGGAGAGATGTGATCCATCCCACTTTGGATGGTGCAGCTCTTCTTTCTAGAATCTGGCCACATTTATTAGTCCTCAAAAACCCTGACCACCCAGGGTGCAGACCAGGAAGCAGAGTTGTAGTTTAACACACATCTCTGCAGCTTCTCTACTCGTATACCCACTCTTTTACTCCATCCAGACATGTGTCTTGCCCACTACCAAAATCTAATACTAGCAAAGACTTCTCAAAAGGAGTAAATCAGCTTTGATGACCTTCTACCTTGAAATCAAAATAACTCCGAATTGGGGAAAAAGTTAAAAGAATTAAATGCGGTCTGTTTAACATAAGATCTCTTCCCTGCTAAAAAGTCACGCGTTAGTTAATGACTTCGGATTTGTGATAATCAACATTGACAAGACGAGATTATGTGGCACTTATGAGCGTACTCCTTTAAGCTATTTAAATTTTCACATACCCAAGTTCTGGGCGAGGAGGAGGAGTAGCAACAATCTTCCAGTCTGACTAACTGATTACTCCCAAAACAGTTAATATCTACAACTCTTTTGACACATTTAACCTTAATTTCCCCTGATCCAAAATTTTCAAGGCAAGAAAACCCTTCTTTTTGTAACTTTGTATGAATCCACCAGGTCCTTACTCTGAATTTTTAGATGAGTTTTCAGAGTTCCTTTTCTGATTTTGTATTAAAAACTGACAGGGTCATCAGTGAGAGATTTTAACATCCATGACCTGACATTGTGACGCGATAGCTTAAGAGCAGCCTTTAATGCTATCTTAGACACTATTGGCTTTGTTCAAAATGTGAATAGTTCCACACATTCTCATCTTCATACTTTGGATCTTGTGCTGACATACGGCATAGAATGTGAAGAAATAACAGTATTTCCTCACAACCCTGTCCTCTCTGACCACTTTCTAATAACCTTCAGGATTACTTTAACAGAGTTCTCCTCCCCCAAAAGAAGGTTACATTTTAGTAGATCTTTATCAGATAGTGCAGTTATAAATTTTAAAGAATCTGCTTCACTTTCTCTCTCCTCTGTGTCGCTGAGCAGTGCTGCAGAGTGCAAAAGCTTAGCTTATTCCCCTTCACAGGTTGATGATTTTGTTGATGGGGTTGCTAGTTCTCTGCGTACTGCCTTAGACAACGCAGCTCCTTTGAAAATGAAAACCGTTAAAAATAGAAAGCTTGCTCCTTGGTTTAATGCAGAGCTGCGTACTTTGAAGCAAAATGCTAGGAAACTGGAGAGAAAATATCGCTCCACAGGCCTGCGGGAGTCCTTCCTAGTCTGGAAAAATGGTTTACTGCTGTATAAGAGGACCCTTTGTAAAGCAAGAGCAGCATACTTCTCCTCATTAATAGAGGAGAATAAGAATAATCCTAGATTTCTTTTTAATACAGTTGCCAAACTCACCCAGAGCCATAGCTCTGTTGAACCGTCCATTCCACCTGCTCTTAGCAGCAATGATTTTATGGGATTCTTTATAAATAAGATTGATCTTATTAAAAATAAGATCATAAGCACTCCTCTATCCGCGATTGTACCTGAGGTAGTCATGGAATCTGAACCGGGTTTAGACTGCTTTGATCCAGTTGAACTTTCTGAATTAGCAAAATTATTGTCTTCATCTAAGCCTTCAACTTGTATGTTAGATCCAGTTCCAACCAGGTTATTTAAGGAGGTATTCCCTTTGATCTCCTCCTCCATTTTAGATGTGATTAATCTATCTCTGTTACAGGGATATGTACCTAAAGCTTTTAAGGTTGCTGTAATTAAACCTCTGCTTAAGAAACCGTCTCTTGACCCAGATGACTTGGTTAATTATAGACCTATATCCAATCTTCCTTTCTTATCCAAAATTCTTGAGAAAGTAGTTGCCAAACAAGTTTGCGATCACTTACACCATAATGAACTTTTTGAAGAGTTTCAGTCTGGCTTTAGAGCTCATCATAGCACTGAAACAGCTCTGGTGAAAGTCACTAATGATATTCTCATGGCCTCAGATAATGGACTTGTATCTGTGCTCGTCCTGTTGGATCTTAGTGCTGCATTTGATACAGTTGACCATAATATTCTTTTAGAAAGACTTGAATATTTTGTTGGAATTAAAGGAACAGCACTAGACTGGTTTAAATCTTATCTATCTGATCGAATTCAGTTTGTTCATGTTAATGATAGATCTTCAACATGCTCAAAGGTTACCTGTGGAGTACCACAGGGATCAGTGCTAGGACCAATTCTCTTTACTTTATACATGCTCCCAATTGGTAGAGTTATTAGACAGCATGGGATTAATTTTCACTGTTATGCTGATGATACCCAGCTATATCTGTCTATAAATCCAGATGAAGCTAACCCATTACATAGATTACAGGCATGTCTGAAGACATAAAAACCTGGATGACTTTCTCTTCTGAATGCAGACAAAACAGAAGTTATAGTCTTTGGACCAAAGTCTTTGAAAAAGAAGCTGATTAGCCAGTCACTTCATTTGGATATTTGGATTAAACTGATTTCAGATAATAAAGTAAAAAATCTTGGTGTTGTTTTTGATCAGGACCTGTCATTTAAATCCCAGATCAAAGAGGTTTCTAGAATTTCCTTCTTTCATCTGAGCAGGGGCGGATCTAGAAAAATATTTATGGGGTGGCGAGAGGGGGGCAGGAAGTTTTGAGGGGTGGCAACATATGGCATTTGTTTACACTGAATTTAATCACAGTTATCACAGTTCGGTGAGAATAGTATGTACAGTATGTGTTTCATGTGAAACAGTTCATATTAGAAATACATTGTACAATGAGATCTCACCTAATAGGAGATAGAAGAATGATAACACTACTTCTAGAGGGGCATTATCACAGGAAAGGTATTAAGGTAAGACACAGGTGCTGAGTCGCAGATGTGTGAGATTGACTGTCAGAGAGGCAGCTTTGCAGCATTTGCACAAGAAGAAACTATAGAAAGAAAAAGTTTCCCATCAGAGATCTATGGACTGAGCTGTACTAAAGTGAGCATTACTACACAGTAGAAATAAATGGGTCAAGGCACCCGAACAAGGTACCAGACATCTATGTATTGTTTACTCTGAACACACATTCACCCCATTTGTTCCTCAGTAACTTGACATACAGCAGTTAAGGCAACATGAAAGGGACATTTCATGCATGTAGATATGCTGTAGATAGAGCTGCTGTATCAACAAATCAACAAAAAGGCAGGTACTGTATGTTACATCAAAATCTCCACAAATCTGAAAAGAAGCAACATAAAAATAAATTTTGCTTCCAATCTGTAAAAGTACAAAACATTTTGTGAGTAGGTTCATACAGGTCATTTCTGGATAGTTTCATACTATATATACAAAAAAAGAAACAACAACACTGCTTCATATTAAGCAGGATTTACACCAGTATCACATTTTTTACTTTTAACACTTTTGGTTTTATTAAAGGAAATATCAGATTTTCTCAGGTGCCAAAACAAAATGTAACAGCTCTGTAAAGGCTCACCAGAGAGCATAACATAAAGTTAACATGACTATAACAGCTGAATGCAGTGATTTCCATGTTGCTCAGCAAAACACTTCACAAATTTATTTAGATCCAATGCCTTTGTGCGTTTTGATTTGAGTAAAACCAAACTTGATAGTCTCTTTTCTGTCATAGTTGACCGCAAATATGTCTTTATGAGCCTGAGATGTCAGGCCTAACTAACATCATAGATAGAGAAATAACGTTCTGCAACCTGATTTTTATCATCTCAAAATCAGCATTGCAGCTATGCTAGCTAACATTGTGCTTTCATTATGATTTAATTTCTCGATAGATACTGTAGTTAATCAGTTTTTACCTATATTTCATCCTGTGTCTCATCTCCCCATCACCCCTGGCTCCCTCGCTTTTCCCCATTCGGTTTTCAAAACTAATCACTGTCTCCCAGTCGCTCTTGCGTCATCTGGAGCTGCATTCACTGCAGTCCGACATTGTAAATTAGCGGTCGCAATTCTCAGATTTATCCATAATTTATAAGCCTGCATCACCCTACCGCCAACTGGGGTGTCATTTTAGGTTGGCAGTTGCCACCTATACCACCCCAGTAGATCCCTATGCATCTGAGGAACATTTTGCAAAAAATTAGAAATATCCTGTCCAGGGTGATGCTGAGAAACTAGTCCATGCATTTGTTACTCAAGGCTGGACTATTGTAATTCTTTTTTACTATCAGGAAGTCCACAGAAAACTGTAGTTAAAAGCCTTCAGCTGATCCAAAATGCTGCAGCCAGAGTTCTGATGAAATTAATAAAAGAGAGATCATATCTCTCTCCTATCCTGGCTTCTCTTCATTGGCTTCCTGTTAAATCCAGGAATAGAATTTAAAATCCTCCTTCTCACATATAAAGCCTTAAATGGCCAAGCTCCATCTGATATCAGAGATCTGATTGTTCCTTATGTTCCTAACAAGGCACTTCCCTCTCAATCTGCAGGTTTACTAGTGGTTCCTAGGAATTTCTAAAAGTAGAATGAGAGGCAGTCTTTTAGTTATCAGGCTCCTCTTCTGTGGGGAACCAACTACCAGTTTTAGTCCCTGAGGCAGACACCCTGTCTACTTTAAGGCTAGGCTTAAAACCTTCCTTTTTGATAAAGCTTATAGTTAGAGTGGCTCAGGTTACCCTGAGCTATCTCTATAGTTATGCTGCTATAGGCTTCTCAATTTCCTGGAGGACATAGGAACCCTCATTTCATCATTCTGCTTCATTCTCTCTCTGTTCTCCTATTCTGCAGAATCTGTTAGTTCAATCTCTAACCTTCTGTTCTCTCTGCTTTTCCTCAGAGTAGATTTGCCTCGTCTGTTCCTGTTTGGCTGTGACGTCATCCTGGAAAGAAACATCAGCTGTGCTGCTTCCATCAACACCCTTGTTTATAGATGTTGGAGCTTGGCCTGTTTTCCAGTGTAGTCCTGTTTCTCTGACTGTGACTAACTGGATGTGCTCTCTTCGTCCTCTGGCATGGGAGCTGGCTCGGAGCTTGTCTGCCTGGCTGTTTGTTTCCTGGATGGGGCCGCCTTTTACAGCTGCTTTTTGTGTCTCTGCTTCCGTCTCCTTGAACCCCAGTCGGCCTCGGCAGATGGCTGCTCACACTGAGCCTGGTTCTGCTGGAGGTTTCTTCCTGTTGAAAGGGAGTTTTTCCTCTCCACTGTCGCTACAAGCATGCTTAGTGTGAGGGATTGTATTTGAGTCAATGAGTCAATGCAATCAACTGGTTTTCCTTAGATAGAAAACTTTGTATCAGTTTGACTGTATGATCTGGTTGAACTGTAAAGTGCCTTGAGATGACGTGTTGTGAATTTGGCGCTATATAAATAAACTGAATTGAAACGAGACTGTGGCAGGCTTAAAAGAGACTGTGGCAGGCTTAAACGAGACTGTGGTGGGCCCAAACGAGACTGTTGCGGGCCCAAATGAGACTGTGGCAGGCTTAAACAAGACTGTGGCAGGCCCAAAAAGACTGTGGCGGGCCCAAACGAGACTTTGACAGGCTTAAAGAAGACTGTGGCAGGCTTAAACAAGACTGTAGTAGGCCCAAACGAGATTGTGGCGGGCCCAAACGAGACTTTGGCAGGCTGAAACAAGACTGTGGCAGGCTTAAACAAGACTGTAGTAGGCCCAAACGAGACTGTGGCGGGCCCAAACGAGACTTTGGCGGGCCCAAACGAGACTGTGGCGGGCCCAAACGAGACTGTGGTGGGCCCAAACGAGACTGTGGCGGGCCCAAACGAGACTGTGGCGGGCCCAAACGAGACTGTGGCGGTCTTAAATGAGACTGTGGCAGTCTTAAATGAGACTGTGGCAGTCTTAAATGAGACTGTGGCAGGCTTAAATGAGACTGTGGCAGGCTTAAACGAGACTGTGGCGGGCCATAACGAGACAGTGGCGGGCCATAACGAGACAGTGGCGGGCTTAAATGAGACTGTGGTGGTCTTAATCAAGACTGTAGTAGGCCCAAACAAGACTGTGGCAGGCTTAAACAAGACTGTGGCCGGCCCAAACGAGACTGTGGCCGGCCCAAACGAGACTGTGGCGGGCCCAAACGAGACTGTGGTGGGCTTAATCAAGACTGTAGTAGGCCCAAACAAGACTGTGGCAGGCTTAAACAAGACTGTGGCCGGCCCAAACGAGACTGTGGCCGGCCCAAACGAGACTGTGGCGGGCCCAAACGAGACTGTGGTGGGCTTAATCAAGACTGTAGTAGGCCCAAACAAGACTGTGGCAGGCTTAAACGAGACTGTGGCCTGCCCAAACGAGACTGTGGCGGGCCCAAACGAGACTGTGGCGGGCCCAAACAAGACTGTGGCAGGCCCAAACGAGACTGTGGCGGGCCCAAACGAGACTGTGGCAGGCCCAAACGAGACTGTGGCGGGCCGGCACAGTCTCATTCATTATTGGGAAATACTGCATGTGCATAATCAATAAAGCACTTTTGGCACATCTGAATTATGCTCCATTAACACATTAATTTTATTGTGATGTATTTCTATATGTTATATTACATGATTTATAGACTTCATTGACTTTATAATTACTATGCAATGTGATGGACCTATCTTTTTAATTATAAGTTAAAGTAAGCCACTTATGCTATGAAACAGCAAGTGTGTGTCAAAATGATGAATTGATCTTTATTTTAAAAATCTTAAGTCCCCCTGATCATCATTGTTGTTCAATACTGTAGTGCACATATTGTTTAAATTGCGACCGGTCTAACAAGGGAGTACCAATTTGGCGGCTAGTGGCTTCCTTTCAACCCCATACTGCCAACGGGCAATTAGCAATGCAGTGAATAGAGATCAGTGGTTTTGGGTGGTTCAGTGTTAGAGTAGATGCTCTATGTGCCGAGGCTATAGTCCCTGATCTGATTGTCGTGGGTTTGTTTCCTGTTCTTGCTTCAATAGCTGCATGTCCTTCCTGCTTTGTCCACCCTCATACCTGTCAGATTCAAGGTCGGCTAAATGTGGCGGCCAGAAGGGCTAACGCCCCCTCAGAGCTGATCTGCTGGAAGACAAAACTTTCTCATCTCTATGTCCACTCTGCTCTGTGCCATGAGCTCATCAGAACCCTCAGCTTCCATTCATGCTGCAGTTCATCTGAGGAACTCAGAATAAATGTTTCATAGATCATTTTGTTTCATCTCAGCAGTGATGGTAGAGAAACGCTGAAAGCTCTTCTGCAGCTCCCAGTTTGAACTGGTTCCTGTGGTCCAGACTGACTGTGCTCCAGCTAACTGGCTGAACTCCTGCTCCCTCCACAGTTAATCTCATCTAGGAAGAGCTTCATCTTCAGGTTAATAAAATGAAGGATCTCAGAACAAAGCTGGAAGAATCATTCTGGTTAGAGATCTACAAAAACGCTCCCAGTGAAGCCAGTTCCTTCTAACTGGGAGCCTCATTAATCCCAGTTTGGATCAATAATATACAGAAACTAGTCAGACAGCAAAGAGACTGTTCTGACTGAGCATCTGGTCCTCTGTCTGTGGTGGGCCTCCATGAACATCTTCAGCTTCAATAGGACAGTCCCACCCTGTTGGTAGTGAACTGTTTCAGTGATGAAGAAATGTCTCCACAGATGGAGGAAGATAAGCGAACCCCAGTGTGGAGAAAGAGCCAGAGTTGGACCGCTGACAGCCAGTCAGAATGGCTGTGCAGCAGGTAAGACTGAACATCTCCCCATTAACAGCTTCCTTCAATTATTTCTGTTAAATTCTGACAACAGATCACGGATTACCGGATAGATATTTATATTTACTACATGGAATCATTCAAATAATATGTTGTTTTAGTCAGACAGCAGCAGTTGATTCAGACGCTGCTGCCTGCGTCCTCACTAAAACTAAGAAAGTGGAGAAAAGCCCAGTTCTAAAGTCCTTCCACTGGCTCCCATATCTCAGAGAATAGATTTTAAAATACCTCTGTTAGTGTTTAAATGGCCGAATGAATGGTGCAGAGTAAGTTCAGGTTGTAGAAGCAAGCCCATTTACATTACATAACTTTATTAGTGGATCAACAGCCAGAGCCCTCAGGTCTACTGGATCAGAACAAAGAAGCCAACATGTAGCCAAGCAGCTTTTAGTTCTATTGCTCCAGGAATTTTAGCAAACTCCCAAAAACTGTAAAAGTACTAGAGAACCCTTACGCTTCTTTAATCATCATTAAAAAACTTTTTTTTCCCCTCAGAGTTGCCTTAGACTGAGCTATCTAACCTGCTAAATGGATCATCAGGCTTTTGAGTTTTTGCTGGGTTCACCCCTGGGATCCTGCTTGGTTGTGAGAACACACAACAATTACAGAAAATATATTTTTTGTGGGTTGCTTATGCATTCCCACTTATTGTTGTTCACTTTTTTTTTTTTCTGACTCTTACCTAGTCCCGCATATAGTGTTTCAACCAATTTCAACAATTTTGTAGTATCAAAGCGTTCAGCTTGTTCAGGAGAATCCCTGCTATGTCTTTTAGCAAGATGTTTTTTTGTAGTTTTCGCTGATATTCAGCAGCTTTTTCATGCGTTTTTGTCCCATTGTCCCAACCTCAGCTAAAACGCCATTATTTTGACCTTTAACTACTTTGAAGATATTTTCAGCTAGAAACACCATTCAACTTTTTAAAATGTTTCTGTATCTTTCTGTTATTAGTGTTTAACTCCGCTTTTACTAACTTACAGTTTTGCTTCAGTGAAGCTTCAAAATTTTAAACGATTTAAAGATTTTCTAATTTATAATGGAAGTCTATATCTATCTTCAACTGCTAGAGTGCATGCTCTAGCCTTTTGAGCTGTTCTGGTTTTTCTGAACAAATTGTTCCTCTATGCTTTATATACTGAAATAAATAAATTTTTACATCAAAACGTAGCGATTTTTGTCAGGATTCAGGAATGTAACCCTCATTTGTGTGGCATTTACAGTTTTCCGACAGTTTGGCCCAGACCACTAAGAAGTCCACACTTCCCCAATATAAATCCAATGAGAGATTTCCAGAAATCACAGACAAAATCCAAAACTATACATATTTTGCTGATCGCTCCCATTTCTTAACCATTTGATGTACTAACATGGAAACTTGGTATACACCATCTCCAGATGCTTCTAGCGCACTCACATTGAAGGAATTTTTTTCAATATCATTTATGCGGTTTAGCTAAATTTAGCTGACTTGTTAGGGCATAGAAAACGTTGAATTCTGAGAAAAATCCTCATACTCAGAAAAAACACATTTTTACATAGTCACCGTGGCCAAATAAGTTTTAGTAGAAACATGAAAGTTAGCAGCACAGTCAAAGCCGAAGGATGGCTGACGCCAGAGGAAGTTTTGCTTTTGAGGGCTATGCTCTACCATGGAGCTTCATGTTATTTAATGAGAGACCAGCAAGGAGTGACAAACCTTTTTATTTCTCCTTCCCATTAAGGTTGTGAATGAGCTACATCCATGAAAGTTATAGCCTGGACGTAGTCCTACTCAATTCTAGTCAGAATATGCAGGTCACTGATGCTACTCCAATAGCAGGCTGCACTGTGATTATAGGCGTGTTTGAACGAACCAGGAAAAAATGCGACTCTGCACTCAATTGGACAGGCGTACAACCAATAAGAACAGCGAGTCGCGTGGCAGGTATGTTAAGCAGCGCATGGTTGTTGTCAGCAAAATCAAAGCGTTGCAGAGTTCCCGCCTAGAATAGAAGATCTGAGCAGCGATGCGGCGTTTTCTCTGTTCCACTCTTTTAAAATTAAATTGCTAATGCGATATCTTGTAGAACAGGGCTAATGGCAGAATCTACACACCTCAACTCTCCAGCGGCAGCCATTACTGTTGTCACCCAAGCGCGCTTTTGGAGTCCGCGTGGTTGGTGCCCCACGTGGTTGATCATCTGTCCATCATAGTATAAAGCCCGCAGAACGCCCTGACGAATTTGATTGGATAAGCCAGACGGTAGGCGATCATACGATAATACTCGCGCTACTATGGGCAGAGCCAGACCCGAACTTCTGACCTCAAACCTTGTGGGCGGGACTAAGCTCGGAATGGCACCCAGGATATGAAAGTAACCCCAGAGAGTAGAGAAAAGGATAGCTGTCGGGTATTTTTAGATACCATTTTACACGGTTTACGTCTTCAGCACTTCGTTTGTTAGAGACTCATTTTCCCCGCATTCAAAAAAACCTAAGAGGAAATACGAAAGTGAAGCGCTTTCTCTCTGCTTTCACTGACTGGCTTCGTTAAACGCTGTCAAGGGTAACCAGGCTTCAAAGAGATTTTTACCTCTGCCACTTTAGAAGCAGCACATTTAAATCATAACATGGAGACAACACTGATTTAACATTTTGGAAATGGATACAATATGACTACTGGCCATGACCCACCTTTCACACACAATCCTGATAGATTTTCAAATATTAAGACTCGAGGGGATGACCCTACAAAATAAAGCCCATTAAACTCATATTTCTACCCCAGCATATGGCTCAACATTTATGACCCAAACTCAACCACTTTTTAAAATTAGACTCTTAGGGGTTTTTCAAAACACAACCCACAGCAAATTAAAAAAAAATAAAAGCCTCCCATGGCCCACTTCATCTACTGCCCTAATAACAGGGGAAAAGAATGATTTACTTGATTGGAGAAGTCATTAAGTATACTGCTGGGTCTGACCCTTTTGTCCAACACACAACCCTGCTAGACTTTCAAAATAAGACTCCGGGGACCCTACACAATAAAAGCCTCTATATTATACTTGTGTGTTAATAAGTGATGCAAATGGCTCAGCATTATGACCCAAGCTCTACCAGCTTGTTTCTATTAGACTCTAGGGACCTTTTTTAAAACATACCCAGGCCGAATTTCACACAATAAAAGTCTCCCACACTCTAATACAGCATCTATTCACTCAATAACATGTAAAACAAGTGATTTCATATTTTAGAAATGGATTCTGTATCACTGCTGGGCATGACCCGCTTCCTTGACACACATCCATGATAGACTTTTCGAGAAATAAGACTAAAAGGGACTCTACAAAATAAAAGCCCTGCGTCCTACACACTCATTCGCATTGTGCAGTATGGCTCACTTATAGCAGGCAAACTCAATAATTTCTTAAAATTACACTACCAAGGCCTGTTGATACACCTCAGTGCATTTTTCTTAATCAGGTTCTAAGATTTTACACTGGAATAAAGCATCTGCTAATCTCGTAAACATACAGCCTAAGCCTGCCAACAATGCTTTCATCACCACAGCAGCTCGTAACATGCAGGGTTAGTTTTTTTGATAAATTAAGCTCCTTAAGTGGTATTAGCTCTCTTTCTATAAGCTTCTCTCTCTGTCCTTCCTCTGCTTCTCATGTGAAGGTCAGTCTTAAAGCATAGGTTTGTAGATTTTCAATCCTCTATGGATGACACTGTTTTCTTTATGCTGATCAACTGACACATTTTAAATAATTTTAAACTGTTTTGCCAAGTGTTGACATTTCCACATATGATTTCAAAATTTTGATACTTATTCAATATCATCTTCCTCAACATTTTACTTCCCATCCTTAAGCTACTAATTTTTTGTTCAACCAGATAAGATTCAAGTTTTTCTTTGTAATTTCTGATTCCTCTAATTTAATACTTTTCAGCCTATGCTATGAACTTTGGCTTCATTCTGCTCTCTTTTCTGGACAGGAATTAAGCTTTCTTGTTTGCTGCTAATTCATAACATGCCTGACATGTTTCTGGGCAGTAGGTGGCCCCCTTCAAAATTTCTTTATACATTTTTCTAGAAACTTGGGAGACATTATATAAAGACCCTTCTAGCGGTAAGACATTTTTTTAATATCATGTATGGTTTGGTGTGCAGCTTTTAAGATGAGTTTTTTACTGCCATTTTACTGCCAAATAATTCTACCCTACAAAATCTTCAGATGATTCAATTTTTTTCTGCAGTTTGAAGTTTCTGATGACTTCCTATCACATTTTCATATGTTGTTCAGGTAATTTTAGCTTTTTTCATTCAGCAAAAGCATTCCCACTTGCTTTTTCTCCGAAACAGCTTTTTCTAGTTTAATTTGTTTTTCTTAAAATTTAAACAAGTACATGGCGGTGTTAATTACTGTTAAACGGTTTAAAGACGGTCCATCCAAAAACTCTTGAAAAACAAATGAAGCAACATTGAAAACACATCTAATAGTTATAAACATTAAATGCTTCCTAATTGTTGATTCTGGCGAATCACAAAATTCCCTTTTAAATGAGGTTTGACTGACTAGCACCGTTGATGGACATAATTATAAACAAATACTAGGATGCTTCTGATTTTAATGATTAGCATTATGCTATTTCCTGAGCTCAATGCAGCGGCTTGGTGTCTCCAAGCAGTTCCTGCAGCTCTGCCCAGTTCACCGCTGATTAGGGTAAAGGTACAGTGTGCAGGAACACGGGGACTCAACGGCTTTAATATTTTGAGTTTTTGTTTTCTGCAAGTTTAAGGATTTCCTGGTTGGACAATGCAATGACCTCCTAGCTTAGATACCTTGGTATAAAACTATTAGTTTTCTGTAAATAATGAAGGTTTCCTTCAAACACACCCCTCACTGAGAATATCAGAAATAGTTTTTATTCTTTGTTTGGCTGAAATGTTTCATCTCATTTCTTTGTTTCTTTATTCAGATGTTGATGGTCGATGTCAACGTGACCTTAAAGTGTCTCTGAAGAAGAAGTTTGAATGTGTCTCTGAAGTCGTTGCTAAAGCTGGAAAGAAAACCTTTCTGGATGAGATCTACACAGAGCTCCACATCACAGAGGGAAATACTAGAGAGGTCAATAATGAACATGAGGTCAGAAGGATTGAAGTATCATTCAGGGAACAAAACAGGCCAGGAACTACAATCGTACCAAAGGACATCTTCAATCCACCTGGAGGAAGGGGTTGGATCAGAACAGTGATGACGATGGGCGTGGCTGGCATCGGGAAAACAGTCTTAACACAGAAGTTCACTCTGGACTGGGCTAAAGGCAGAACCAACCAGAACATCCACTTCATATTTCCATTCACCTTCAGAGAGCTGAATGTACTGAAAGAGAAAAAGTTCAGCTTGGTGGAACTTCTTCATCACTTCTTCAATGAAACCAAAGAAATCTGCAGCTTTGATCATTTCCAGGTTCTGTTCATCTTTGATGGTCTGGATGAGAGTCGACTTCCTTTGGACTTTTATAACAATGAGACCCTGACTGATGTTACAGAGTCCACCTCAGTGGATGTTCTGCTGACAAATCTCATCAAGGGGAAACTGCTTCCCTCTGCTCTCCTCTGGATAACCACACGACCTGCAGCAGCCAATCAGATCCCTGCCAACCGTGTTGACATGGGAACAGAGCTCAGAGGGTTCACCGACCCACAGAAGGAGAAGTACTTCAAGAAGAGGTTCATAGATGAAAAGAAGGCCAGTAGGTCCATCTCCCACATCAAAAGATTAAAAAGTCTCTTCATTATGTGTCACATTCCCGTCTTCTGCTGGATCACTGCTGATGTTCTGGATGGTTTGTTGGAGAGCAGAGATGGAGGAGAGCTGCCAAAGACCCTGACTGGGATGTACATCCGCTTCCTGCAGCTTCAGATTGAACGGAAAATAATCAAATATGATGGAAGACAGAAGACAGAGTCCCCATGGACTCCAGAGAACATCAAGATGGTACAGTCTCTGGGAAAACTGGCATTTGAAGGGCTGCTGGAAGGAAACCTGATCTTCTATCGGTCAGACCTGGAAAAGTGTGGCATCAACATCAAAGATGCTTCATGGTTCTCAGGGGTGTTTACTGAGATCTTTAAAGAGGAGAGAGGGATGGACGACACCTCAGTCTACTGCTTTGTTCATCTGAGCTTCCAGGAGTTTCTGGCTGCAGTCTACCTGCTCCACTGCTTCACCAGCAGGAACACAGAGGTGGTGGAGAAGTTCCTGGGAGAAAAATACAGAGAAACATCTCTGGAGGACTTCATGAAGAAAGTCATGGAGAAATCCCTCAGTAGTAAAAATGGCCACCTGGACCTGTTTGCTCGCTTCCTTCATGGCCTCTCTGTGGAATCCCACCAGAGCCTCTTAAGAGGCCTGCTAGGTCAGATGGAGAACAGTCCAGGAACCACCCAGAGATTGATCAGCAATCTGAAGAAGATTAACAATGGTAGATTCTCTGTTGTACAAAGCATCAACATCTTCCTCTGTCGTCAGGAGATGGAGGGCATCATAGTTTACCGGGAGATCCAGGATTTCCTGAAATCAGAGAAGCATGTCTCAGTGATCCAGTGCTCAGCTATGGCCTACATGCTGCAGATGTCAGAGGAGGTTGTGGATGAGTTGGACCTGGAGAAGTACAACACATCACAGAGTGGACGTTGGAGACTGTTTCCAGCTTTGAGTAACTGCAGAAAGGCTCGGTGAGTCAAGATGTCTTCATGGTGTGATGCTGATTCAGCTCTGTTGTCCTCCTGGTTCTTCTTCATGGTTCTAGTTGCTTCTCGGATGTTTTCTGCTCTTTAACCTCTTCCTTCATCCTTTGGACCATTTCAACCATTAAGTAATTTCCCTCTGGGATCATTAAAAGTATTTCTGATTCTGATCTGAACCATTCAAGCATCTAAACGTTTGGACTATTTATACCAGGGGTGCTCAAGTCCCAGTCCTCAAGAGCTACCATCCTGTAACTTTTAGGCGCATCTCTTCTCTAACACACCTGAATCAAGCGGCTCAATCCATCATTTAGCCTAGCAGAGGAAAGATAACGAGCCACTCATTTGATTCAGGTGTGTTAAAGAGTGGGGTGCATCGAAAAGTTGCAGGATAGTAGCTCTTGAGGACTGGACTTGAGCACCCCTGATTTATACCATTTAAACATTACATTATATTAACGATCAGCTCCTTCAGGACAGCTCTGCTGGAGCTTTTGTTGTTTAGAGATTTTGATCATTTTCAAAATATTATACTTTGGATCAGTTTTTGTCTTCCATTGAAATGAATAGAAAACCTTCAGATTGCAGAAAATCTGTGTTTTCTCTAAAAATCCAATCAGCCAGAGACCCATAAGAACCTTCAAACATCTCTTCACTCATTGGGCTGTCAGCCCAGAATTTACCGTTTTAGTCTCTTTGACTGTTTTTATAAAATAACTGTTTAGCTTTTAAGGAAACTTGGACCATTCAGATCAATGCCTGCATTGCTGCTGTTGCCATGGAGATGAGTTGATGGAATCCAGAAGCAACTTTTCCTCCTGCCACATATTTCCCTCTGAGTTTGTAAATTAGAGCCAAAATGTGTTGATGTGTGTCTGGTTTCATAAAATGTCATTTCTGTAGGAGTCCTAGTTTCTGTCAGATCCTCCAAAAAGCTCTGAGAACTCTGCTTCCAGAGTTTGGAACCCTTTTCCTCATCAACGCTTCATCTAAAGCCTTTGTTGAAGCTGTTAGATGTCCTCCATGAAGACCTGTAGAGACATGAGCTTTAACACTTTAGACATTCCAGCCTCTTCTAATTACTGGGAGAACTTTCACTGCTTTCTGCCTTTGGAATTTCTCAGTCACATACTCACAAACATTGGGCTGTGAAAATATTGCTCCACAATGTAATTATTTGGTAATTATTTATCATTTCTGGCCTTTTATTTCTAAACTGATAAAGGAAAGTTATTTTAAAATTTTAGTTTCTCTGACATTCAATTAATGATTTAATGACATGAAATGAGAACCAGAGACCAAATAATCAGGCAGCTACGCTGCAATGCATTCAGTCTGCATGATTGCACATCAAATCAAAAAGAGTGAACCACTGACTGCCACCATCTTAACGATTAATTGGCTGGTGCCATGAAGAAAAGTGGCCACATCTGCTGAATTAAAAATTCAAGTTTTAATTTTATTAACAAATTGTTTAATGAAACAAAAGCAGAGATGCATACATGGATGTACAGAAAAGCACGTTTTTTTGTTTTTCTTATTGAAACAACTTTTTGGGAATTGAATGATTAAGACACAAATGTCCTACCCATGTATGGCCCAAACAAAAAATAGATCCCTTCAACCAAAGAAAAAAAATTCCATAATAAAAAGTGTTCAAATGCAATTTTTTGAGTCTCAAATATTTTATTTGCATTCAAAATCTATTTTATACTATTGAAAACGTTTATCTTTTCATCAAATTTACTTTTTATTGATGCTGTTGTTTGTTTGTTTGAAGCAACTTCTTTTTCGATTAAACAATAAAGACACAAATGTCCTACCCATTATATGGTCCAATCAAAAAACAATGTTGCTTCAATTAAAAAAGTTGCTTTAAACAAAAAAGACTGGTTTTCTATCAAATAAAACATTTTTTAATCAAAGAAAAGCACTGTTCAAATGTATTTCTTGAGTCTCAAATATATTTTTTCATTCAAATACTTTTTTCTTTGATTGAAAAGTTTTTTGTTCATTGAAGTTAAGATTTTTTTATTGAAAATATATTTTTTTTGAATTTTTGAAAGCAACCTTTTTTGATTGAATGACAAAGAAACAAATCTACCTTCATACTCCTCCACTGGAGCTTTAGTCTTCCAGCGCTACCTGCTGGGATTATTTCCCGCTACATTCATCTTCCCAGTTTAGATGTTCCTCATCCCCCTCCTCATCATCACATCCTTCCCTCTTCCAGCCCTACAGGAGAAGCTTATTAGAAACAATCACAGGTTTGACATCAGTAACCTTGGCTGAGTTAAAGCGAGGGAACAAGGCTTCTCTGCGCTTGATCTCACTGTTTGCGGCAGCTTCTCATCTCCAATGTTGGACATGTCTGGTGGGGCTGTGGAGAGAGGAGAAGTTAGGAACTGAGAGTTATTAGCAACATCTGACCTGTAGAAGATGTGAAATCATAGGCCAGTTCCCAGCCTCTGTCTCACTCCCATCAGGTTTCATGTTTCATTTTAGTGATTTCATCAAGCTCCAAAAGTCATGGAATGAGTGACTGGAGTCTGACTCAAGTGAGTCAGACCTTCTGAGCAGTTCATTCTTCTCTCTAGAATCACCTGCTGGAGTGTGAGGAGCCATGATCCCAAAGAAGCTGAAGGTTAGAGAGAAAATGGATGAATAGAAACTCTTTGATGCTGCTTGGTTGATTTTTGATCCTGACCATCCAACATGCTGTGACTGTCAGGATATTAGCTTCATTGATTGAATCATTCCTTCCTCTTCCAATGGAATTAATGTTGATGTTGATCATCTTCTGTGGATCCAGATTGTTCCTGCAGCAGACAGCAGTCAGAGCTCAACATGAAGACACAGGGAGGTTTGCTAACAGGCAGCTAAGATGGCTGCTGCTAAAACCTTCAGTGTTGTTTTGTGAACATGAAACCTGAGCTGTTTGAACCTGTTGCTCAGCTTTTCTCTTTGTCTCCATCACTGTGGTCATGTTTTAGTCTGTGTCATCCAGATTGGCTGATTTTATTACAACTGACTTTATTTCTCCTCTAATCACAGTCTTGGTGGCTGTGAGCTCTATAAGTTGGAATGTGAAGTTTTGGCCTCAGCTCTGAAGTCCAACCCTCATCTGACTGAAGTCGTAATAGAGACCATCGGTGGACACAGTCAACGCTTTGGAGACTCTGAAATTAAGCCTGTGTGTGAGGTACTGAGGAATTCAATCTGCAAAGTGAAGAAACTGAAGTGAGTTTTCTCTGTTTATTCAAACCAAATCATTCACTGATACTTTAATGCTCATTTTAATTTGTTTTTTTCTAATATATTTTCTTTAAAACAGCTGTTGACCAAATGTCAGAATGATATTTCTCAGACTTTTTACCTTGTTAATGAATTATTTTCCTGTTCCAGATGTTCTAAATATTGAACTCTAGTTTGATGAAACTTTAAGATGATGAAAATCATGTCAAATGATGTTAAGTAATGATGGAGATGCTTCAGTTTGATTTTAAGTTGAGATTCACAGATGATGAGACAAGATAAGATGGCTTTATTTCTCATTTCTGATTCACATCTTTCTTATCCAGAAATGACATTTGGTTCCTCTAGAGTAAAACCAGAACCACAAACATGTTAGAATAACTAGAATAAAATAAGATGATCTAAAAACTAATGTTTAGGAAGAAAAGAGACAAAGACATGAAAAAGGAATCTTTGTCCTGAAGCTGTTGTTCTGTTGGATCGGGGTCAGAGAGAACCTGTCCTCTTCAATCTGTCAGCTGTCAGGAGTAAACTTGAGCCACAAATACTTAAAGTTACTGAACTTAAGCAGCTTTTTATTTCTGACTTATTTACTTCTACATCTGGACTTTCTACTACTTCTTACTTTCTCCAAACTGGCTCTTTTCTTCTCTATATATGATAACCATTGCGTAAGAGCTGCAACAAAAAAGGGAAAATCAGGAATGATAGAATCTGTCCAGTTGGAGCCCAGTTAGTTTGTAGAAAACACTGATAGAGACATGTGCATGATGAAGACAGGAGGCTGGAGACATTGATGGATCAGATTGTGAGACGCAGACATTCCCCGTCCATTCCCCTTTATTAGGGAGGGAAATGTCCATGTTGATACTGTTTGCAGCTTTAATGCTGTGAATAGCATTAAAATTGAATCTAGCCGCCATAAAGCGACTTCTGTTCACTTCAATCTTTATCATCCTGTCTCTGAAATTAGAATCTAGAACCAAACTAGACCCATTTTTATGTTTCTCTCTACCAACACAGTCAAAAAGAAGCTAAATTAATTTTCTCAGCAGAAAAAACCTTTTGAAGAATCAAGTTTTTAGTTATTTTTAACTTTGGAGGCAAAAACTTCATTTTAATTTGGTAGAAGCTGAACTTTTTTTCCTTTGTCTTCAGTAAATGAGTTCAATCAGTTTTTCCTTACAGATCTCTGTACTTTTACTTCAGTAAAGAAGGTGAACATTTCTGACACCTCTGGATCCTGAGAGTTTTGTTCCCGTAGTTTCTAGCTACTCCTCTGGGCTTTAGCTCCATCTCAGTATGGTAGCAGCTGCACACTGGTGTTATACGATATTCAGTGACCCTGGCCAAATAGGAGAATGTGTTCCAGTGATGCTGTATGATTGGGCCAGCACAGTGTGTCATTGGAGGAAAATAACCAATGGTCCTTGGACTAATGTTTATCATGTGCCGGGGTCACATATTCAGCTGTAATGTTTTAATGGAAAGTTTTAATCTGCATCCTGTTCAATTCAGCTAAAATCTTTTGTTATTTATTCAGATTGTGGGACTGCAGTTTGTCAAAGACTGGCTGGACTTCTCTGTTCTCAGCTCTGAAGTATAATCCATCCCATCTGACAGAACTGAGCCTGTTTAGAACCAACCTGGGCCCTGGAATGAAGGAGCTCAGTGGGTTTCTCCAGTCTCCCCGCTGCAAACTACAGACATTGAGGTCAGATGTATATTTGTTTATTCTAATAACATTACAGTGCAAATCTCAGTGTGAAGGTCAATCAGTGAGCTAGTCAAGGATCAATAGGCTTTTTGATTGGAGAGTATTGGCCTAGTAGTTAGAGCAGTGTGCTTGTGCTCTAACAAGGTTGTAAGTTCCTGGTTCAATTCCCACAGCCTCCACTCTGGGTTCCTGAGCAAAACCCTTAAACTCACACTGCTGTCCAGGCGCCACACAATGGCAGCCCTCTGCTCTCCAGGGAGATTGCTTAAACACAGAGAGTTAATTTCCACATTGTGGGACTTTAAAGGGATTTATTTTGGATCAGAAGATGCTGAATGAACACATGGGTAAAAAATGGAGAATTATCAGCCAAACTGTTCAATCAGATGTTTTTAATGCAGATGAATCATCAAATGCAGACAAATTTATTAAGTTACTGCTGCGATACTGTGGTGATGATTTGGGTAAAATGCTGACTCAGCATCTGGTCTTCAACAAGGTTAATATTTCAGATACAGTCACTGTCACAGGTTGAATAGATTTAATATAAACCTACACAGAAAGTAGTATAGATTTCATTTGCATGATAAATAGCTAAAAAAGTTGAGTTTGAACATATTAAAGGAAAAATGAGTTTTATACCACTTCCTCGTTGTCTTCAGTATCTCAGTCGTGCAGTTTGTCTGTGTTCCCCTTTTATTGATTATAACATTTTATTTATAAAAGCCTTCAGATCATCCTATGGATAAACATGGTACCGAATAAAATAATAAAAACACCAATAACAGCAAATCATTAGAACTTGCATTGACTTGGATTGACATAAAAGTCAGAAATGAATGAAAGGATGAGGTTATGTTTGGTCTCATATGTTCATAGGATTGATTTCTATTGAAAGAGACTGGGAGCCGGTGGAGTTAATGAACAGCTGGGAAGTGGATGATGGAATGATTCGGCCACTGTGGGCCCCAGGTGAACTTTAATCAGGGGCCCTCCACTAAGTCAGTGACTCTCAACCTTTTTGAGTCATGACCCTAATCTTACATAAACTGCTGTCTATGGAAAGTAAAAAGAGGCTCAAGAAAAAGACAAGACCCAGAACTGAAGCATGTCAGTCAGGAGAGGCTGCAGGACACGGAGAAAAAGGTTCCTCCTTCACCAAGAGCAAGTCAGCTCTTGGTGGAGGAGGAGCCTTTCCTGCCGTCCTTCTCCTGGCCTCAACAGCTGATCAGCAGCCGATCATCTAAAAACATACATTTTTTAACTCAGACAATCTTAGAAACTGATTAAATAGATTTTGTTGAATCTCTATCGACCTGCTCAGTGGCCTTGCTGAAAGAAGGTTCTGGGTTTGATTCCCGGCCCCGGGTCTTTCTGCATGGAGTTTGCATGTTCTCCCTGAGCATACGTGGTTTCTCTCCGGGTACTCTGGCTTCCTCCCACAGTCTAAAAACATGACTGAAGATGGATGGATGAATGGATGAATTTCTGTCAAATGGTCGAATCCTAAAAACTCATTTGAGGATTTTATTTCTGATGAGAGATTTCCAAAACATGAGATAAACTATAGCTGTTTCCAACTTTTTCTAACTGGTTGATGAAAGTGCAATTATCCAACTGATGGTTCCAAACGTTTATTACAGGATTTTCTATCATACAAACGCCCAAGACCACTGTGAACACTGCAAAATACACGGTGGAAAATATTCATCAGTGAAATCGTCATATTCCCTTATATGAAATATCAACTGAAACTTATTAAACAAAATATAAATTCTCTCAATTGTCCATGCTGTATGCCCCTCCAACCAGAAGGTTAGGAGTTGCTACAAGTCCTTACACGTCCATTTCTTCTATATTTCAGTCCTTTGCCTTTACTCTTGCACATGCCGACCGAGTATAAAACAAAACTCAGAATTTTCCATCCAAGGCATCACGTGATCAAGTGATAAACTAATCGGTGAAGTCTCCATCTGACATTATTACAATATTTCCCCAAAGTATGTACATATTAATCATAAAATACACAAATATGAAATGGATATTAAAAGTAAAACATATTTATTTTCACAAAAACAAAACTAAATTCACACAGAAAAATGCTTATGTAACTGCGTTTGCTACACTGCCACCAAAATTACAAAAGGTTTACTTTCACCATATTCAAAGAAATAAAACTTGTAATTTTCCAAAAACTCAAAACTTAACCTTTACCCATACTTTCGATCAATACCTGTTATATTAGGTGACTGACTCTTTCAATTTTCATGTTAATGCTGAGGTATTTTGAATAATGTTCAACTAACACAACTAATTTCTGCACTGGACACTCAAGAAATGAAGGTTGTGTTAAGCGCTCACCTTTTGGTCTTAACTTACTTTGGCCTACCTGTATTTTCACCTTTCACACGAGACCATCATCATCTTCCTCTGTCTCAACTACTGTAGCTAGTGGCCACTCATTTCTGGAAGTGTTTTCATCTTTAACAATGACTACATCTCCAACCTGCATGTCTGGTTCTATGCCACTGCTGACGAAGATTGATGTTGGTTAAGTATTCTCGGCGCCACCAGTTACAAAACTGTTCTGAGAGATACTGCACTTTGCGCCATCTTTTTCTTGCGTACAGATCTTCTTGAACAAACTTTCCTGGAGGTGGAAAGGGTGTCATAGGTTTCATTGTAAGGAAGTGATTGGGTGTCAAGGGTTCAGCACTCAGTGAGGGTGTTTGTTGTCAGTGGTCGACTGTTGACTATGGACATGGCCTCGTAGAAGAATGTTCTTAGTGAAGAGTCATCCAGTCGTCCTTTAGACTGAGCAAGGACAGAGCTCATCATGCTTCTGGTCGTCCGAATCTGACGCTCCCATATGCCTCCCATGTGACTGGCTTGGGGAACATTAATCAGAAAGTCACATTCCTTTCTTGCGAGATAGGTCGCGATCCTTTCTTTGTCAAGTTCCATCAAGCACTTTCCCAATTCATTCTTTGATCCTATGGAATTGGTACCTTGGTCAGATCTGATTTGTCTGACTGTTCCTCTTATTGCAATGAAGCATCTTAATGCATTTAGAAATGCATCGGTTGTCAGGTCCTCGAGCATCTCTTGTACTCTTTTCTGCCCTGCTTTGTGTAAAAAGGGCATCAAAAACGTGAAAATGCTGGGCCTCATTCTTAATGTACCCCAGTACTACTTGTGAATCTGTCCAAAAGTACTCAGCATCGATTTTTAAGTCTAGCTCTTCTCTGAGGAGCTTGCTTACGGCTGCAGAAATTGTGGCAGCGGTGAGCTCTAGACGTGGGATACTGACAATCTTCATGAGTGCTACCCTAGCCTTGGCCATAACTAAAGTACAATGTACTTGTTCTTCAGCCACGATCCTGATATACGAGCACTGCCCATAGCCATCATTACTGGCATCAGAAAAGTGATGCAGCTCAATCTTCTGGATCATGCCAAGATTGTTGGGAACAAAGCACCTTGGTATTTGAGTGGTTTGAAGATTGTTCAGATCATTGAGCCATGTCTCCCACTTTGGCCTTAATTCTGGCAGTACAGGCTCATCCCAGCCTACACCTCGCTTGCACATTTTTTGCAAGATTCTTTTCCCAGTCAAGACGTAGGGGGCCAGAAAACCTAGCGGATCATATATGCTGGCGACTGTGGATAAGATGCCTTGTCGAGTGGCTGTTCTTTCTTGTTGGACCACATTGAATGAGAAGACATCCATGTCGACGTTCCACTTCACTCCTAGCACTCTCTGAGCTGGTATCTCGGTGTAGTTCAGGTCCACGTCCTTGACTTCTGGAGCACGCTCACTCTCTGGAATGCTCTCCAAGACCGCTCTATTATTGCAAACAAACTTGTGCAGTCGCAGCTGTCCCTTCGGACAGACTTTTCTTGCTTCATGGACAAGTTGCTTGGCCTTTTCAACGGTATCCAGACTGACAAGACCATCATCCACATGAAAGTTTCTTCGGATGAAGCTTGCTGCCATGGGGTACTCATGCTCATACTTGGTGGCAAGGTATTTCATGCCGTAATTCGCGCATCCTGGCAATGATGCTGCTCCAAATATGTGCACCCTCATGCTGTATTCCTTGCTCACTCTTGTGTTCCCATTTTCCCACGACAGGAACCTCATAAAATCTCTCTTCTGGAGTAACATGGAAGCGATGGAACATTTTCTCCACATCACAGTTGATCACAATTGGATACTGTTGTACCGACACAGCACTCCAGTCAAGGCGTTGGTTAAATCAGGTCCAGTGAGGATGTGGTCATTCAACAAGGTGTCTTCATATTTGGCAGAGCAATCGAAGACAACTCTGATCTTCTCTGTCTTTCGTGGGTGGTACACCCCATGGTGTGGGATGTACCAGGTGTTCCCGTCTTTTGGTGTTGCATGGACTTACTCTGCATCACCATCTTTGAAAACATTGATCATAAACTGTACATATTCCTCCTTATATTTGGGATTTCTGTCCATCTTCCCTTTCAGATGTTTCAGCCTAACTGTGGCTAGATGCTTGTTGTTAGGAAATTGGGGACGCTCTCTAAAAGGAAGAGGCATCTCCAGATGACCATTGTCATTGTGATCAATTCCCTCATTCAAAATTTGTAGAAACGGAATGTCTTCTTGAGAGATTGTTCCATCTGTAGGATTTGTATCCTGAAAATCTCTCTCCAGAACCTTAATTGCACATGCAGGTGTAATAGGTGGAATTTCCTTTACAGAAATGCGATACCAGATTCCTGCATTTGTTCCTTCAGCAGTAGTAGGCATTTTGGCACCAACTACGCTCCACCCGAGGTCTGTTTTCACTGCATAAGGCTCATGCTCAGCTCCGGTAACGACTTCTTTCGGTTTTAGAGCTCTTACACAGTCGTAGCCTATTAGCAGTCCAGCAGGACAGTCTAGCAAATCTGGCATCTTGTCAGCTATACTAAGCAAGTGTGTCCATCCCTTGGCTGTTTCCCGAGTTGGAATGCTGGTCTTCTCCAATGGGATATCTTCTCGAGTGTAAGCTGGAGGTAGTTATATGCATTTTTCGGAACTGTATCCTCTGACCTTTAACCCACTGGCTCTGTGACAATTCACTATTGACCTGTCTATCATGGTTGACAACTTGAGTTTAACTGGCTCAGTGTATACTTCCAGTTTTTCGCACACATCTTCAGTGACAAATGCATTGCTACTTTGTTTATCTAACAGAGCATACACTAAGATCTCTGGGCTATTCTTGACAGAACTAGACAGCCACACCGGGACTATCATTGAAGTGCGGTCAGCATTGGTCATGTTCATACTACATGAAGCAGTAGAAGTACTGTCTCTTTGTTGGCTTACTTCAGGCTTTACCTCTTGAGCTGGTTCATCATGAAGCGGAGTTGGATGGCCTTTTCTACAAACATTGCATGTAGCCCTTTTCCGACAATCTTTTGCAACATGGCCAACTCTCAAGCAGGCGAAACACATATTGTTGGTTTTGACAAACGCTTTCTTCTCTTGAAGAGTCAGAGCAGCAAACTTTTCACATTTGTAAATGAAGTGGTTCTCTTGACAGCATATGCATTTTATTTGCTTCTTAGTTTGAGCGGCAGATGAATTGACTGTTGAGCCTGCTGATTCACCTGAATCTTTAGCTGTGTGACCTTTTCCTTGAGCAACCTTTGTTGTCACTAGGGTTCTGGCTTTGATGCTTTACACTTCCGTGGTTGGTTTCTCATCTGCCTTCTTCAAAGCATGAAGCGAGGAAACCGGATTGCAGGCAACGCGTGCCTCCTCGGCTAAGAAGTTTGAGAACACTTCAAAACTTGGGTATGGCTTGCCATTATCCAATTCCTTGGTGACAAGTCGATTCCATCGAGCTGTTGCCCAGTCAGGAAGTTTCTGGAGTAGCTTTTGATTCTCCTAACAATCGTCCAGAACTTTAATACCTTATATGTGAGGCAATACATTTTTGCATGACACAAGAAAATCACTGAACTCTCTTAATTTCAGTGGCTCTTTTGGTCCTATCTTGGACCAGCTACTAAGTTTACCCCTAAAGGCTCTTTGCACTATGAATGGATGGCCATAGCGCTTGTTCAGTGCATCCCAGGCTTGCGTATATGCTTCATCATCGCTTCAGTAAAAAGTTCCTTCCAACACAGACAGTGCATCTCCGCTGATGTATTTTCTGAGATAAAACAGTCTATGTGCTGGGCTTGTGCAGGTAGTCTCTATCAAGGCGTTAAATCTGGTTCTATGTTCAGTGAATTTGAGAGGATCCCCACTAAACACAGATGGCTCAGGTGCCGGAAGTCTTGTCATCATAAGAGATTCTTTGAAAGCTTGCACTAGTGTTGCATCATTCACCTTTGGCTCTGACTGTTTTTCAGAACGAGGAGGGACTGGTATGTCATAAAGAGTCTGAGCATATTGAGCTATGTTATGCTGAGTTTGGAACTGACTTGGAGACAGAGTTATGTTTTTTTTTCTCCTTGGGGCTGACTTGGAGGCAGAGTTATTTCTTGCTTCTCTGCTGTTACATCAAATTCAGCTTGCATAGCTTCCAGCATTTGGTGTCCCAGCATTTTCAACTTTTCTTGCTGAGCAAACACTTCTTTTCTTTGTGCAGCTATTTCACTCTCTCTGTTTATTTCAGCATGTTTTGATGCCAAGCGTGCTGCTACTTCTGCTTGCTTTAATGACACTTGACTTCCTGCCACGCTGAGTGCACCAGCTCTTGATACAGTGGACCTGAATATCGATTTTGCATCATCTCTGAAGTAATTTAGCGAGTGCTTCCTTTACTGTGACAGCATCAAACTCTTTGCCTACCTCTGAGCAGCACATTTTTAACAGTGCAACTACTTCTTTGGTTACTGAGGTGCAGCTATCCATTCACCGTCTTATGTCTTGGCTTGGTGTGGTCAATGCACGTAAGCTTTCGTACTCCTGTTTTAAGTGTGACTCATATTCTTCCAAAGTATCAGTCATACTTTCAAGATGCTCTTTGTCACATTCTTCTTTGAGTTTGCTCCTAATGTACTGAACCTCACCTTTGAAGCTTAAATAAGTTAACATAAACTTTCTTTCCTTTTTTGCACTCTCTTCTTTTGCATACTCAAGCCACTCTTCAGTTGGTTTTCTTTATCTTTCTGATCGCCTGAGTTGTTCAGGTTCAGAATCTGGCTCCTGGCTCTCTTCGCTATGTGCTTGCAGAGTGCTCTTAATTTCAGCAATGCGTTCTGTCATTTGGTTTCTTAATGATTCATCTGTTTCAGTTTCTAACTTGGTTTCTAAGTCTATTTTTTCTTCTTCAAGAGCCTGAATTACTCCCTCAAGTTCAAGAGCACTCTCTCTGCCTTTATCCATTTTCTGAATTATTTTTGAAATAACACCAGGTAAAGTAGTAACCAAAATCTTAAACCTTAGCAAAATCTATGCTGCAAATAATCCTCAGTATTAATTTCAAACATCAATCCTACACATGTTAAACCAAACAAAAATCCAAAGTAGGAATGCCAACATTGCTTATTAACACAGGCCAGAAATATTCACACAAATATGCACAGATTGGGCTTTCACACTTAAATTAAAATATTTACAAGTCATAATGTCCTGTTCTTATCAACTGAAAAAACCTGGAATCCTAGGGCTGGGGTTAGGCTGCTACTCAAGACCACGGCGCGCTGCTGCTCTCTTGTGGTGACTTGTGGAAATGACTCAGTCTCAATTCTTGTCCTCCTTGCAAGCTGACGCCCCACCCTGCAAGTCAATGCAAATGCATCGGCCCTTGTAGACCGCAGAGGTGGAAAGACGAGCTGCAGTCCTCCCCAGCCGCAGGCGAGCTGCAGTCCTCCAAGGGTCGACGAGCTGTCACCCCGAGCCGCCGACTAGTTATCTTCAAGCTGGGGCGGTCTTTTCTTCTTCTCCCCCGTCAATTTCGGCATTGGCTGGCGAGAAGTTCACAGCTTGCATTCACTGCGCGGCATCCCTCGATGTTCTCGGGCCACGGGCTGCGCTGCACACGGTGTACGTGCTCCCTGTCATGTTGGGTTATGGAAGCTAAACCCAAACGCAGAACACCACGGAGACTGGATGAAAAGTTCAACAGTTTATTAAAGAAAACACAATCCAGATGATTGTACAGATACAGAATGAGTCCAGGCTGGTCACACAGGATACTCTGGTCTTTGGTTCAGGCTGAGAGAGGAAACCAGAGGAGTCCAGAGGCAGAGGGATTAGCAGAGGGCTAGGGCAGCAGCAGGGCTAGGCTTCTCACTAGCTGAGACTCAGTCCTTGGATTACTCTAAGTTCTCACCTAGAGAACAGGGAGGCAGATTCGGGCTTTAGATCTCCTGATTGGCTACCAAGAGCAGGAAGGCAGGTTTCTGACGATGAGCTCCTCCAGAGCTCCTGAGATTGCGGCAGGCAGAGTTCGGCAATGGAGACTCCTCCAGAGTCCCAGGGTTCAGTCAGGTTTCTTCCTAGAAGCAGAGAAGACACAACTGGATCAGGTTCTGCCCTCTGGCGTAAGTGGAGTCCAGAGAATCGCACAGGCTGGTTGGCTCAGGGTTGCTGTACCGCGATTAACAAACACTCTGGCGTCGGGGTGTTGTCCACAGCCCACTTAAGTACTGGTCCCCTGATGAGCAGATGAGAATCAGCTGGTGAGGGCAGCTCCAGGTTCAGGAGATCCAGTACGCCCTCTGGTGGAGGAAAGTAGACAGCACCCCAGATCCCAACAGAAAAACAAATAAACAGAAAGGGATCCTCGGCGCCCTCTGGAGGGCAAGCCTCTGGATCCTAACAGTCCCAACTTTTTCTAACTGGTTGATGAAAGTGCAATTATCCAACTGATAGTTCCAAACGTTTATTACAGGATTTTCCATCATACAAACGCCCAAGACCACCGTGAACACTGCAAAATACACGGTGGAAAATATTCATCAGTGAAATCGTCATATTCCCTTATATGAATTATCAACTGAAACTTATTAAACAAAATATTAATTCTCTCAATTGTCCATACCGTATGCCCCTCCAACCAGAAGGTTAGGAGTTGCTACAAGTCCTTACACGTCCATTTCTTCTATATTTCAGTCCTTTGCCTTTACTCTTGCACACACCGACTGAGTATTAAACAAAACTCAGAATTTTCCATCCAAGGCATCACGTGATCAATAGATAACCTAATCGGTGAAGTCTCCATCTGACATTATTACAATATTTCCCCAAAGTATGTATATTTTAATAAAAAAATACACAAATATGAAATGGATGTTAAAAGTAAAACATATTCATATTCACAAAAACAAAAATAAATTCACACAGAAAAAATGCTTATGTAACTGCATTCGCTACATAAACATTGATTGAGCTGTAATTTCAATTATTCTTGCTCTGAGTCAGTATTAAGGTTTAAACTCAAATGATACTATCTCATCATTCTGTCTGGAGCCATGTTTCAATTTTACAGATGATGCCTCAGCATAGGTTTTGGGGGGGGGCTCATGGCCTGCTCCCCTCGTCAATTCAATTCTCTGCTTCGAGGTTTATCTAGTTGCCTAGCTTGCGGCAACGGGCTGTTCATTCAGAATAGAGCAGCCACAACAGCGATCTGTGGCGTCTCCTTGACCTTCTTAGCAATGGGGCTGATGGTCATCAGATTATTCCTTATATATCTGCCCTGAGCATGCATTCATCTATCCCTGCCCGACGTTCTCTCAGCCTTAAGGATAAGCTAACTACAAATACTGGTGGTGGTTTCAGAACTCATTCACATCCTTCATCAGATCTAATGTTTGATTAATTCAGTTGTGTTCATAACCCATTGTCATCACTCATCTAACTCCTATAATTCGTCAGGCCAGATGGTTTTATATCAGGCTTCTATCATTGTCAGGTCTAAGCACCTAAAACATCATACATACATACAGGAAAAGAAAGAAGGCACAGAGACAACTAATTTAGTTACTGGCGAGGAGAATAGGAAGAGACTGCATGTTGTGCAAAATTAATGTCCTGCAGATAATGAATAGATGGTTAACTAGAACTGGAGTTATAGTTAATTATTTATCCTATTCAGCATCAAAGGCAAAATCAATTTAGTGTTCTGACACTTGATAATTATACCTTGAATTATCTACTTACCGGGTTGCTGATTCACCTCTGGAGGGTTCCTGGACCGGCTGTTAAAATCCAGGTACCCACACCAGTCTAGTGTCCCAGGTTAAGTTATCAGCAAAGTTATTAAATTATCAATAAAGAACCTTCTATCTCTGTTTATTCGCACTATTACCAAAAAGGGGGGTGGATTTGACGCTGAGTGATAAACCCTCTGTTATATGAATGACCAAAACCACTACAGATTAAATCCAATGATGTCTTTATTCTAATAATTCAGGATTACTGAAATCTAACATCTATGCAAAACACTACACACTACTAGAAAAATAAACACGGTGGTAGATTAAATGACTAGTTTAAAAGAAAAATCGAAAAATAAAAGAATTAAACAAGATAGAAACAAAAGAAATAAAACCATAAGAGTCCGCTTTTACTGGCGTCTGAAACAGTCCAAAAATATGCCAGGATATTAATACATTCACTTCAATGTCCGCTAAAGGTGCAGGTGTATGATAATAGTGCAATTGCTCATGTAAATTAATACATCCAACTTAAAATCAGCAAATGATTAAATGCATTCACACAAAAGCAGCAGGTATGATGATAACATAATTGATCATGAACATTAATACATCCAGCTTAGTATTGGTAAATTATTAAACCTGTATTAACAATAGCAGCGTTCAGCAAAAACCCTTTTTTGCCTGGCAATGTAGCGATGTGTGTGAATGGGTGTAGCTAAATGGGGGACCACCCCCCTTTGTTCTCCACGCGGTGAGTGGAACAAAGAGAAATGGGGGGGCGCGACCTGTAATCAAGATGGCGGCAACCACGGGGACCCCACGTGGCTGAATGTGATAACTTTATATCTACCTCAAAGCAGAAACGACAAAGAGGACAGGAAAGCCAAGAAAGAAAATAAAGAAGTACACACTTATTTCAACCAAATGAACAAACTCTTAATCAGCACAGATAAAAAAAAAAACATCAGCATTAATTCAAAACCCTGAACTGCCTTTCTCTCGCCTGAGCACAGCAATTCTGAAGCATCAAAAGGAAAGTAAATTGATTTTACTGTGAGATGCGTCGTCCGAGGGAGGTTGGCATTTCCACGGCAACCGCAGCTTGGTTTCTGTCGGGCAGAGGTTCTCTGCCACCGGTCCGCCCCTCGGGAAAGTTCAGTCAGCTCGGGCCGCAGCAGAGGAGTTGATCTACTCACGAGATTTCAGGAGGTGATCTTAGGAGTTGGTCAGCTAGAGAGCGTCCTCTCAGCCGATTCGTCCAAGGAAGAGGAAAACGAAACTCCGCGGTCAGCTTCAAAGGCTTCTGTCTCCCTAGTCGGCGCAGCCGCTATTGCACGATGGAACACTGCGATCCGTGACTTTTGACGCAGGAAAATGAAAGCTACTTCCAGTCAGCTTTCTTCTGGTATTTCACGTGAAACGAGTCTCTCCTGACAGGCTCCAAACCCATGGAAAAAGAGGGAGAAGTCTTCTCGCGCATGGCTTTTAAACCATGTGTGACACGGGAGCACTTCCTGTGGAAGTATCGGCTGATTTGTCTGTGCCATGAGTGACATGGTGGAACTTCCTGTTGGAGTATTCGGCTGATTGGTCCATTTGAGGTGGCCGCCTAGTGGGCCGGGTCTTCTTTGTTCTTGTTTTGGAGGGAATCCTTTGTTCTCCTTTGTGGAGAAGAGGAGGGGGATGGGTTTTAGGTGGCTAACAAGGGGGATGGTTTAGCCCCCTGATTTAGCTCCATGTTGGTAATATACCTCAACACTGCACCAGCCCTGTTCTTCACTCCTGTTCATTTATATCTATCAAAATTCAGAACTAATGTTTCCTGCCAAGGTCTGAACGCCTAAGAGTAATTGTATCAATAGATTTATTCTAATCGTGTTTTGTCTTTGTGTGAGTTTTTCAGATTAAAACTATATTCAGTGACCCTGGCCAAAGGGAGAATGATTTCAGTTATTGTGAATGATTGGGTCAGCACACTGTCATAAATAAAATCGGCTGCTTGATTAGAAGAGCAGGTTACCACTCTCAGGAGGAGGACAGACATGTTTAGAAAATAAAGGCCTCAGTGTGTCTGAAACTCCCCAACATACGGAGTGACTACTGGTCTGGGTTCTGCTGGAGTCCTGTTTGGGTTTCTGTCTGCTTTGAGGGAAAGCTCAGTTAGGAGAAGAACCACATTGCTCTACGGCCCATCTGGTGTGTGATTTCTCCTTCTCTCTGCTGAAGTCAGCAGGTCTTTATATTGAGCAGCAGCATGTTGGCATTAATATCAATGAGAGATCTTTAACTGGTTCTGGTTGGACTGTTCTAACCTGCATCCTGTTGGATCAGCTCTCATCTTTTCTTTCTATTCTTTATCCAGATTGGTTGGCTCCTAGTTTGTCAAAGATCGGCTGTGATTCTTTGGTCTCAGCTCTGAAGTCAAACCCCTCACATCTGGAAAACCTGGACCTGAGTTGGAACAACCTGAAGGAGCCAGATGTTCAGCAGCTGTGGGATCTTGTAGAGAGTCCAGACTACAAACTACAGTGTCTGTAAGTAGATGGTTGGAGTGAGTCCAGCTGCTCCACAGCTGCTCTGAACAGGACTGAAGTCCCTGCTGCTCTTTATCCTGATGTGCTGCATCACTGACTGACAGCTGATGGAGAGAGAGAGGCTGGAAACACTCATTGATCTCCTCTGTGCATCCTTCTTCTCTGCAGGGATTTGTGGGGAGGATCTTAGTAGAGGGAGAGAACCTGATCTGTGTCCTGATGATCCACAGAGCTTAAAGCTGGAGCAGTTTGAGTTTAAAGAGACTGACTGGATCCTGAGGATGAACTCCGAGTTTTTTTAATGAGCAGTTTAGTGGTGAGTCTGTTCAGGATTATTGTGTTGAAGGCAGAACTGTAATAATCCACAAAGAGCATCCAGACGTAGCTCTTCTGCTGCTCCAGGAGGTTCAGTGCAGAGTGGAGAGCTGTGGCGATGGCGTCCTTTGTGGATCCGTTCACATCCAAGGAAGAAGGAAGATAATATCACAATTTCCAGGACTAACTCTTTACCAACATAAATCATGTAGGAGGAGCATCAAATTCACTGGACCAATTGAGAGAATCTAAATCCCCTTCATATCATCATGGTAAATTAATTATGCTAATTGCAAGTAAATTTTTTTATCTTAGAGTAGAGCCCTAGTGCACTCTATTGATCACCTTTTATTATCAATTAATCTATTTTTGAAATTTAAATAAAGTGCTTTTGTTTCAGAACAAGGATTTGACTTGAATTTTTTTTGTTCTAAGGTATATTACCATCAACTATTCTCTAAACCCATCAATTTCTGATAAATATTATGATTATGAAGCATGAGGGCTTGTGCAGTGCATTTTGTTTATAAAGGTTCTTCTTTGTGTTTGTTACCCTTTGCTAACTCTGTGCCCCATGTTGACACCCCCAAAAATAATATTCTGGCTATGCCTCTGACACCAGGATAAAGTGATTTTTGCTTTCTATAAAACATAACAGTTGCTAAGATGTTAAAATATTTTTATAAAGAACAACCAACTTTAATAAGTAAGTAGAACATTCTGACAATAGATCCCATTGGCTGAGAAGCTGGCAGTGGGCGTGGCTAAGGCTGAAGCAGCTGATATTGGGTTTAATTGGGACTGTTTAGAGTTCAAGATAATTAGTTTCTATATTAAAAAAGCAAGGTAAACGGATGGTGACATTCGCTTTTATGTAGGGCTGGGCTACGATAATTCAATAACGTATATATATCGATCGATAGACGCAGTGGCGCAATAGAAAAAAAGAGGGTCGATAAAAGTTCAATAAAAAAGAAATGCAGTTTTCCTTCCTTCTCATTGTAGCCTAGCATGTAGGTTTATGCTAGTCGCTGCTTCCTCCCAACCAATCACAATCGCGGACCCAGGCACGCCGTCACCAAGCGCCGCCTTCTCAAACCACAACACAGAGCACATGAAGATGTCGGAGCAAGGAGAGGCGGAGGAAATTGTTCCAAAAGAAGGGTTTTTGTAGTTCGGCAGTCTGGCAGTATTTCGGTCATGGCAAGTCGGACAAAAAAACAAACCACAGTCATCTGGAAAATGTGTCGGGAACCACTGAAAATGAAGTCTGATAACACAAATCTCAACTTTTTACGCAGTAAAGCCCCCACGCAGAAATCTCTAAAATGCTGGTCATAAAATTGTGGTGTCATTCGCTAAAGAGACTATCTCCCATAGCCCCGTGCATTTTAAAAGTGAAACTTGTATATTATATTCATACATTACAAACAAACTCATATATTTCAGATGTTTATTTTGTTTAATTTTGATGATT
>JAGKQL010000947.1:0-22357 GCA_018398635.1 Cyprinodon brontotheroides
CCTGCTGGTGATCCTGGACTCATCATCCTTTTTAGTTGTTAATCTGACTAATCTAAATACAGGGATTCCAAAAATATTAAGATCTTTACACTGTTTTCATCAATGTTTAAACACTATCTATCATCTCAGCACCATTTAATTTCTCCTTTGAGCTTCTTCCTGTTGCCCTCCTCCAGTCATGTAACACTCTTTGGGCAAAATAGCAAAGATTCTCTAAACTCTGGCATCATCCTCTTCTCCTTGTGCTGTATTCTTCTCTAACCAGAACAAGGACGAATCTCTCACATCTAATTGTGACAACAGCTGCCTTTGTCACTGATATACTCTTTATTTAATCTGTCCAAGAAGCTGTTATTCTCTTAACTAGACCTACAAAACACTACATAATTCTTACCATATGTTTCCTTTAGGAAGACCAGGTAAAAGCCATCTTTGATTGGCAAAGAAGTGAGATTGTCCGTATTTAAGGTCGGACAGGTTAAAAGAGACCACCACCCTGAGATCTGATATGTTCTGGAGTGGCTCACACCCACGTCCAGGAAACAAAACAGTTTCTTGGATTCTATCCAACTTTTTCAAGGAGATTTCACAACTACAGCCTTTTTGTTTAATGAATCTAATTTTATTATTTTAATTAACAAATAAGAATTTTTTTTTCAAAATGGTATAGATGCCAAAGAGACTGAATCAATAACAGAAAAAATGTCTGAAAAGATTTTTTTAAAATTCTGTAAACTGTAGGAAAACACTTCTTTTAATCTTAAAAACAAATTTCTCTCTTTTTTGTATTGCTTTAAATATTCCCAGAGCAAATGTGTCCACATATCATGATAACAAGCTGGAGCCATAATTATGTCATGGTTTTGGTTCTGTTCAAGTTTTATCTCTGAGTTTTCATTGGTCTTATTTCCATTCTTGTGTTCTAGTTATTTTTTATTGTATTTGAGTTCTTAGGTATTTTTTGTTTGCCCTCTTGTGTCCGTCTCCTTTTCCCTAGTTTGTTTCTCTCTCCCATATAGTCTCCTCCTGTTCAGTCACTCTTTGCTGGTTTGTTGTCATTTCTTTGCCCCCTTCTTGTTGTGAGTATTCCTGGTTTTCAGCGTTTTTGGATTTTTGTGGACTTATGTTTTTGGATTTTTGCTTCTGTTAAACTTTTTGGATAATAAATCTTCAAGTTACCACCTTCAGTTTCAGTCTGTGTTTGGATCCTCCTGTCAAACCTCCACCCCACTCTTGACAAATTATATCAGAGTTACATAACCATTTGAAGACACACATGCAGTCTGACCTGCCCCACCATCGTCTCCCAGCAGGGCCCTCTCGGCACATCAGCAGGGTGGATGGTGATGGGTGGAGCGGTGCTGTTTTCTGATCCAGTACCGTTATAAAGACTTGCCTCCCACATGGTAATATTATACTTCACCACTTTCTCCTCTTTCCTCTGCGAAAGTCATACTTTGATTAATAATTCTGCCATGAAACAGCTTCACAAATTAAGCCTCTTTACTTTGAGGTTGATCGCATCCATGAGCGCGATGATGAAAGTGTAGAGGTTTCCGAGGAAAAGGGCAAAGATTCGACCCAGCTGCCACTGCAGGGCGACACGAGGGTGGTAGTTTTCCAGGGTGCTGATGACGTCAAACAGCATGGGGCAGAACATCCCCAGTAACGACATCACCATATTTACCTGGGAAACCCCAAAGACATCCACAAAAAAAAAAAAAATGCAATGATACAGCTGTTAGGAAATGTACCGTTTTCTTTTTGGATGACAATATATTTGGGCTCCAATGTGAACTCTAAGTTAACTCTGCAATCTTTGTAAAACTAATAAAAACAAGCACAGCTAACTGTTCAACATTGTTAACTTTATGGAAAGCAATACAATTATTTGTTAATTTGCCGTTCAAAAATATTTGAGTATTTTTTCAGGCTGTAAACTTAAAGACTTAAAAGTATGATAGGAAAGTAAGTAAGAATTAAAAAAAACTATCACAGCTGAAGCAGAGATTTTCTAACACCATTAACCTGCAAAAATGAAACAACAACTCTAGCAAGTGCATTTAAAAAAATATTTTTTGCTAAACAATAAAAATGTGCAATTGCATATTTTATAATTTTATTTTCTTAATCTAAAAAAATAGATTCAGGGATATTTTATTTATATTAATGTCTGTTCAAATGTTTCTTTTCACCTCATTTCTTTCCCACCAGGTGTGATTCTCCAGTCCTTCCAGGGCAAACTTCTGAGAGCGCCGCACCACAAAGTAAATGAGGTATCCGCTTCCTGCTAAGCAGCACAACACAAGGAAATTGGCCAGCACTCGGAGGAAACGAGTCAGATGGATGGTGTCATCCTTTCTGCTCTCTTGCTCCTCCAGGATTGCTTCCTGAAGATGTGTCAGAAAGCATATCTAACTCTGCTGTATAGTTTCAATGGTCACACCCTTGGAAATTAGACAAGCTGTGGGTTCGACCTTAAAACTGGTGGTGATGGAGGCAAACTTGTTGTCTGCTGTCTCTGGGTTTCCTATCAGATAATCCCAGCTGGTGAACATCTTCCAGCTGAAGTTGAAGCTGTTATCATCTTCAATCCCTGACTCGTTTGCGTTACGCGGCATCCTTTAGTCAGAAAAAAAATTCTTTGCTTAAAATCGTGTAATTGAAAGATACACTCATTCATCATCTGCAAAGAAGACTTACGTCCTTATGACAACCATATAGCTGTAGGCCACTGTACCTACACCAACTAAGAAGTACGACAGCGGCATGCGAAACTTGAACCACCCAATAGCACGCTGGTTGTTATAGTATCCATAGAAAAGGACTGAATACTAAGCGTAACCCTATGGATGACATTTAACAACAATGAGATGAAACACTAAATAAACATCTCTTTTTTCGGTGGTATATTTTCTAACTTCACCCCAAAGTCCCAAAGGACAGCAAAGTCCATGGCACTGGCTTCCTCAGCTCTGGGGACAGTCTTTCTCGGGATGCTGCCATAGGGTTTCCCCATCAATGCCTGTTCAAAAAAGCAAAAAAATAAAAAAAACACTTTCTGTAAAATGAATACTTTACTAAAAATCAATGTGAGAAATGTGCTAAAGTTTGATTTAGAAAAGCTGCCATACCTCTGGCACCATAACCAGGCCGAAGGTCAGACCAAACAAGATCATGTTGATCCCGTACATCCACCTCAGGAATATGAAGTACGAGGCAACTGAGGAGCCAAAATGACCTGAGTAGTACACAGAATACACAACCTCACATTTCATCATCTTCCAGCTGCGAACTTCATTGTGTTTTATTTGGTGGGAGACAGACACTCAGGAAAGCATTCGTGTAAAGTGAAAAGAAAACAGTACATGGTTTTATTTTGTATTTTGTCTTGCAACAAATAGGTTCTATCTGTGTGTAATTAAATGCTTTATAGTTTCATTTAGTTTCAGTGAACAAGGCTTTTTAATTCCGTTAAAGTTTAAAAAACAATCCACTGGACTTGGTTTCCAAGGTTTGAAACGTTTCGCTTCCCCTCCGTTTCAAATGCTTCCCCTCCAGGAGGCTTTCTCAAATCAAATGTCTGGATCCGCAGTAAGGAACAAGGCAGAAAGAACAGCTGTTTTTTAAACTTTTACGGAATCACTATGACCTGGATGACTGAGAATCTTCATCAGCACAAGGCTTTTTAATGTTCAAGGAACAAGGCAGAAAGCTAAAGCTGGTTTTGGTTATGAAACAAGTTGCATTGAACATTGCAAGGCTTCCAAACATGAAAATGATATCACACAACTGCAGTAAACACATCTGTCAAAGCTGGCACACCAACCGAAGAGACTAAAATGAGAGACGCCTATGTCTCCTGAGGAACTGTGGAGCGCAATTGGAAAGACAGGAGAGAGAAGGGAGAGATTCTGCTTATGACCTAAAGTGGCAAGATGAGATTCCATTTTAGGAAATTACCTTTTAAAATTTGCAACAAGTCACGATGGGGGAATATGGAGGATGCTGAAAGGATTCCAAACTGAACTGTTTCCTTTACATCCAAAACCCCTCAAATGGCAGAAAAAAACACTGCTGAAAATCCCAGTAGATCAGCAGTTAGCAGTTTCTGAAATACATCTGGCACCCAACAATCATGCCACGTTCAAAGTCACTCAAATCACCTTTCTTCCCCATACGGAGTTTGAACTGCAACATGCCTATGCACCGAGTTGCCGCCATGTGATTGGCTGCAGAAATTAAGTAAAGTCGGTGAGTGTATATGGGGCAGTTTATATCCTAATTGGATGACCCTAAATATCAAGCAATTGCTACAATAGGACAGATTAGAAAGTACCTTCTTACATTAGAATGTCCTAGTCAAAGTTTTGACATAAATCCATTACAAAATCTATGGTATGATTTAAAAACTGATCTTCATAGCCAGTCTATCCAGTCTAACAGACACTCAGCTATTTTACAAAGAGGAATGTGCAAAGATTTTATTCTCCACATATGCAAAGCTGGTAGAGAGACAGGCTGAAAGACATCTGCTATAAGATATGTTTCTTACAAATGCACTATACAGATATTGTACTTAAAATTGTGTATGTCTGTTTTATCCACACCTTACAGTTCAGCAAAAATTTTTTTTAAACAATCCCAATCAAATTCAGGTTTGTGAAATAATGAGGATGGGTTTAAAAACGTATGCTTCCTTCATAATAAAAGGATGCTATATAATCGAAATGTGTGCCAGAAAAAAAAAAACATTAAAAAAAACATAGAGATGCTTTATTAACTCTTTATATAAATTCACTTCAACATATATTTGTACGATATAACGATAAAAGCTCTGGTTAATAAAAAAAATAATAAAAATACTCCATTCTGAAGCAAACTTACTTTCAATCTCCTTTATTTTCATCTCCCATGGAATGCAAGCTGTTTTAAAGTTCTCAAAGTCTCGTTGAAATTTCATCCACTTCTGATGATGCAATATATGAGAAACAAAGGACAATACTAAGTAAAGATTTATGTGTGATGAGGCAGAATGAGTGTGGTTTGTGTCTACTTGCCTTACTCATCATGACCTTGTACGCGTAGAGCTTCCTGCCTTTTCCTTTCCCCAAAGCTCCTTCATATTTCTCCACAAACTGCTGCGAATCTCTAAAGCCAGTAAAAAATTGCCATTACAATACTAACAAGGGCCTTTGTTTAATTATTCTGGTGAATCTTTGGAATTTGTGATTTAAAGTTTACCGTAAAGTGATAAGTTTCTTTTTCATTGGCCAAGGCTTCCCCCTCAGACTTTGAATCAGCTTCTTCTTCTCGTCTACTGCCTCCTTCAGCTTCTCCAGCTCTTCTGGTGACAGTAACTCAGGCCTCAACTCTCCATCATTAATGGCTTCTTCTTCCTCCTCCTCATCTTCCTCACTTGTCTCGGGTTCTGAGCTGATTAATTGCCAGAGGGATCTTTTAATACAAGATATTTTACTTGAGAAACTACAGAAACCACTATTTAGATGAAGTATTACCTTATTTCAACTATTTCCTTGTGCTCTTTCTTTTTACATGCTTTGTCTATTTCTTTATGTTTATCCCCGTTTCGTTTTTCCCCCTCATTTTTGGCACATTCAAGTTTCTTTTTGCCCTTTTCATTTCTTCCCTGAGCTTCTCCGTTCGTCTCAACCTCCAGCTTTTTCTCCTCATTTTTAATATTCTTCTTGGATTTTGCAGTCTTGGCTCTGGTTTGCTCCCATTTCCCTTCATTCCCTTCATCTTGTTTCACTTCATGTTTCGCTTTCCCTCGCCGTCTTCTACCCATCTCTCCCCCATCAGTCCTGGATTGTGATTCCTCTCTTATTCGTTGTGTAGATTTAGATTATCGTTTTCTCCTCCTATTTTCCCTCTTCGTTGTTTCTCCATCATTTCTTCTACTAGTTTTTTTTTTCTGCTCATGATTCTTTTGAAATTCTTCTACATCTTGGAGAAAAATGTGGTAGTTTAAAAAGCCATACTTTCAACCCAGGTTCACCAATACAACATTTTCATATAATAATATAAATATAGTCTTTGCATATAAAATCATGTTCAATGTCCAAATGATGTAAATTTTGTAGATAAGGATAGCAGTCAGCACTTTTACTTATAACCATGAGATCTTAGGTAGTAACTCACCTGCAAAATCCAGTTCAATGTCAGCTGTGGAAGAAAAATAATAATAAACTGATGATCTGCCTGTGCATCCCAGTACAGTAAAAACAAAACTTGGTTGGATATTTACACAATAACGCACAGATAGATACCTACCAGCAGTGTTGGGAAAGTTCTCTTTCTACGTGAACTAGTTCAAAGTTCAGTTCACACATTTCAAATGAACTAGTTCAGTTCATAGTTCATAATTAAAAATTTTGAACTAAGTTCACAGTTCCAAACAATGAACTAGTTCATAGTTCTTTTTTTTTCATATATTGCTCAATTACATCATAGCCTACTGTAGAACCACAGACAGCAATTATTTTATCAGTTGTAACACTGAAACTGTGCGTCAGATTTCATCTTCATATCCAGTTTTGAATCCTTATCCAACCAGGGTTTACATTAGCATTGAGGGACAGCATTTCCCCATTGTTGCTTTTAACGCTTTGTTGCTGTCCATTCACTTCACACTAGTAGCAGCTGCAGCTTTCACCCCTACAGTATATTCTCAGAAACATCAGGAAAAAGGTGCTGCTTGAATGGTCTTTTTATGAGGAATTATTAAAAGAAAAACAGGAAAGTAGTCTTTAAGGTGCAAATGTTTTTTTGTTTGTTTTTAAATTATTTTTTTCCATTTGAAATTTCATTTCAGTACATACTAAAAAGGAATACTGGAATCCTGGAAAATTATACCAGGCAGGTTTAAGTTCGGATTTTTTTACTGAAAGCCGGCGAAAGCAAAGTTTGCAGAGAAATGTAAGATTGTTGCCATCATCCTCACCAACCACCTGGTCATAAAACTGTTTTAAGTGATCATTCTGCTGCTTTGTCGCCTCCACGCTTGCTGCTGTGGCTTCCATGCTGCGTTTTGTTTTGATGACGCACGCGGCTGTAGGCTACGACACTGGTAGCTGGTGTTGCCAGATTGGGTGTTTTTCCCGCTACATATTAAGGCCTGTTTACGGTGTGATTTAGCCGGGGTTTCCCTGGAGGGCTCTATAGAAATCTGGCAACCTATTGAACGGAGTTGAACTGAGAGAGCGTGCCGTTCACAGACACCAGAATGAACAAGTTCACTGTAATACAGTACGTTCAGTTCACGTTCGCCCAAAATGTGAACGAGTTCATGAACTTTCGCTCAATGAACGCGTTCAGGCACAACACTGCCTACCAGGTAGAAGTCTAGGGACAAAAAAAGAGCAATTAACACCTCTGCAGACCCCACACAGCCTGGTCAGAACCTGTTCATTTTTTTTTACCTGATAAACTTAATTAACCTATTTATTAAGTTCTTATACTTAATTTAATACCTTTTACCCCTTTGAACTTTGTTGTTTCACAATGTGGCTTTTTGTACTCTTAATAGCAGCAATGAAAAACCGAAGTCAGGCTTTTGTTTGTGGAAAAGTACTTGGCCATTAAGGTAGGTAATGATAATTTTTTTTTTTAAATGCCCCCATTGCAAAAGACTTTTTTTTTTTTTAATGGCAGGATTTTTATGTTTTGTTTTGTGTCACATAACAGACCACCTTCATAGAGAAAACTGTTGATGTGAAATGTCAAAATGAAAATGTGGGGAGGTTTTTTTTATATATATTTTTTACATTTACACTTTTAGGGAAAAAATATCTTACTAATTTTGAAACATTTGAGTCATAGTACATGACTTTCAAAAAGTGTAAGATTATTTCTATTTTAGTAATGTACAGTCATTTGTGTTCTAATCAAACCATGAGAGAATGGTGTATTGTATTTTGCAGTGCAGTGTGGTAATATCGATCACTGTGTGCAATTCTTGTGTACTTTTGGCACAAGTGTGCATTGCTTTATTAATTGTGTCCTGTTTAGAGGAAATGGTGTGCAATACTTTTGGAAATGTGTGCTATTTTTCAGGATCAGTGTTTAACCAACTGAGAAAAACTGAAATTACCCACAGATTATAAAACCTCTGGTGACCTAAACAACAAAATAGGAGTCAGCAGAATTTCAAGAGCAGTGGAGTGGAGGGCAAGGAAATACATGTAAGAGATTAAAATGAGGAGCAAAAGATAAGCATTTCTTTTAGTCTGCCAAACATGCATTTTGGTTGGGCTTTAGGGGTTAAAAAAATACCTTTAACCAGGCTATTGCTTTTTACACATTTGTAATGTTAATTTTTTGTTGTTCATTTCATGAACAACAAAAGTTTATATGCTTTGTGTTTTCCTTCACAAAGCATAGAAACTATTGGAATATCTTTAACAGAACTCCTTCATCAAGGCACTTCAACAACACCTCAGAAAGCTAAGAGAAATCATGCATATAACTATATCCATATATCCATGCAACACAGTTTACCCCTCGCTTCTTGAATTACCTTACTGTGATAAATCCTGTCAAATTTTTATATGGTCAATGCCACACTGACCCCTTGATTGGTTGTGAAAAAACCTTATTGTGAACATGACACTATTGTACTGCAGTGTATGAGGGCGAAGAGGAAAACAAAGAGGACCAATGACGGACTGAATAGATATTTATGTAGTTGGCCTTTTGATGTGTGTCCTTAGTGTAACCCGAGTGGGCAGCACACAGGTCATTACGGTCAAATGCAGCAAAGGGGCACAAAAGAGTCAAACAATGGCCTGATGAAGTAGAGTGAGGAAGGCACCCAAGGACAGGAGAGAGTATACCAGCTCCAGACAGGAAATGGGATGAGATGGGAGGCACAAATTTAAAGTGGCATGAAAGAAGTAGTCACACCATTGAACTTTTCCATATTTTTTCAAGTTACAACCACAAAATTAATTCAACATGAATTATCATATCTTTGCAAAGGGAGAAAAATCATACACGATTTTCATTAAAAACAAATGTATTTCATTTTCTTTTCTCTGATATCCCCAAATGAATCCACTTGGAAAGTTGGGCCGATTTCCCTTAATTAGGAAGCATAGTCTACAGCAGGGGTCACCAACATGGTGCCCACGGGCACCAAGGGGCCCTCAAGGACCACAAGGGGTGCCCTTAGAGTCTTCTGAAAATAGAACAACTCAACAGTGAGCTATGTTTGAAATTTCACTGTATTATGTTGCTCTTATAGAACATTTAAAGGAATAGTACACCCAAAACATGATTAGCCTTCATTTTCTACTCACCCCCATGCTGAACAACACTCTGGAGTACTCTTTTTGATATCTCAAATGCATCTGGAGATCTGGGAGGCTTCTTGCTGTCTGCTGACATTCAAATAATGGAGGTCTACGGTTGCCGAGACAGAAAGGTCCATAAAAGTCCACAAAGCGTGTCAATATTCCTCCATACTGCTCGTCCAATGTATTCCAAGTGTCCTGAGTGGGTAGCATCAGAATTTACTTCTCGAAAGCGAAGTCATTTAGAATGTTTTTTAGAGCATAAACAGTAGTGTATAGGATTTCCTGAAAGCGCTAGCCTGCAAGTTTCACAACGCTACGAGGAAGCCGGCAGACCAACCAGATGAAAGTGCGCATTCAGCGTCTGCTCTGCCGATAATGCAAGTGTAGAAGAAGAAATGTGCTGTTTACCTGTGCAAAGAAGAAACAACGAAATAAAAATGTCTGAGGACTTCAGTGTTGAGGAAGAGCATGAGTTCTTTTCGAGCTGAATGCGCACTTTCATCGGGTTTTGGTCTGCCGCGATTTCCGTAGCGTCGTGAACTTGCAGGCGCGGCGCTTTCAGGAAATCCTATACACTACTGTTTATGCTCTAAAACATTCTAAATGACTTAACGTTTCGAGTAAATTCTGGATGCTACCCACTCAGGACACTTGGAATACATTGGACGAGCAGTATGGAGGAATATTGACACGTTTTTGTGGACTTTTATGGACCTTTCTGTCTCAGGGCACCGTAGACCTCCATTATTTGAAGCAGGCAGCAAGAAGCATTTGAGATATCAAAAAAGTACTCCAGAGTGTTGTTCAGCATGGGGGTGAGTAGAAAATGAAGGCTAATCATGTTTTGGGTGTACTATTCCTTTAATCATATATGGCATTTAAGCATTTATAGAGATTTCAAAATGAAAATGTCTAAAAGAAAATTATAAATTTAAAGAAAGGATAAAGATATCCTTATAATGTATGAAATTTAGGTGAACGTTGACCCTTGCCATTCATAGGTCAGTATTGGTAGCCCTTCCTGTGACTCAGTGCCCCTGAATTAGCCCTCAGCTGTAAAAAGGTTAGTGACCGCTGGTCTACAGAGTCTTTGTGATCTAATATGTGTATAAATTTAGCCATTCTTTGAAGGCCTTTGTTAGAGAACTTTGGTGAACAAACACCACAAAGACCAAGGAACATAGCAGACAAGTCAGGAAGCAGCTTGTGAAGAAAAGTTTAGTTTAGGGCTTGGTTACAAATGAATATCCCAAACTTTTAAGGTCTCATTGTGAAATCAAAGAAGGATTCAAAGGGACTTTGGTAGCTCTGGTAGAGCTGCAGGGATTTGCTCCAGAGGTGGGAGAACATGTACATACATCATGCTTTCCATACACCTGGCCTTCAGGATGTTATTGACCGAGAAGGGCAATTCAACGTCAATGTATAAGAAACTCCCTTTAAAATCAAAATTTAACTTCTAGCCTGAATGCAAAATTAATACATTTGTTTTTTTTTATATAGCACCATTACACAACACGTCATATTCAGGCCCTTTGCAAAGACGATTCAACCAGATCATTCAAATTGGTTCAAAGGTTTCTATCTATGTCAGGGTTTGGTTGAGGTTTGGAGGACCCAAATGCAGAGGCAGAGAGAGGCTGAGGTGAATACTTGTAGTTTAATTATGAAAATTGTTAACAAAGGCAGTCCAAAAATCCAACTAAGAAGTAACAGACCAGAACCATGGAGACATCAAGGGAAAAACACGCACAAGGAGCCAGGGAGAGACGAGGGAGCGATTGCAGCGATGACAGGACCAGCAACAACAGAGGAACCAACAAAGAGTGAGAGCAGAGGGAGAGCATAAATAGCTGACAGAGACAAAGGGAGGGCTAACAAGCTGACAAGGAGCAGGTGTGAGGTGACAACAAGGGGAGCCAAGGGGAAAGGAACACACACACACACAAAGAGGGCAACAGAGGACAACATGAGAACTAACATAAATCTAGAAATTACAACAAAATAGGAATTAAACCAATAAAAACTAGAAAACAAAGCGCAAAGTAAAGCATAACATAACCAAAACCATGACAATCTAAGGAAAACCAACCTGATTGCATTGACTCATTGACTCTTCAGCTATCCCTCCTACCAAGCATGCATGCAGCGAGAGTAGGAAAAAAAACAACTTCCTTTTAACAGGAAAAACTCAGTGTGAGCGGCCATCTGCCAAGGCTGACTGGGGTTCAAAGAGATAGAAGCAGACATACAACAACAAGCAGAGATATAAAAGTTAACCATTTCCACAGGTGGCCCTCTACAGGAAAGACACATCCAGGCTCCCCAGTAAATTAAATAGGACTACACCAAAAATACAGGCTCAATTACAACTTCTCTGAACAATGGTGTTAATGGCAGTAGCCCAGCTGATTTATTTCCCAGGTGGTGTAACAGCAAAGCAGACCAGATGAAGCCCCTATGACGGGAAGAGGAGAGAGAATATAAAGGTATGAGTGGAGCCTAAAAAATACAGCAGAATATGAAAATAGTAAGAGAATGAAGCAGAATAATGAAAAGTGGTCCCCATGTCTTCCAGCAGTCTAAGCCAATAGCAGCAGACTATAATAGAGTTTAAGGTGAGAAACTAACCCTTAACACACAAACCCTTTGGACAGATATGTTGTGGCTGCATCATGCTGGAGGATGCTTATCTTTAGCAGGGTGAAGCAAGCTGATAAGGGTTGGTAAGAAGATTGATGGGGCTCAATACAGATCAATCCTGGAAGGAAACATTAAGGGGCTAGAGCAGACTTGAAGCTGAGGAAGAGGTTCAGCTCCCAGCAGGACAACCCTAAACATAAAGCCAAAGCTGAAATTCATATGAATAGGTCAAAGCATGAATATAATTTAGAATGAATCAATGTGTAAAATGTATGTTCACAGAAGCTTTCCTTAAACTTAGATGTTTGCAAGGAATAAAGGAGACAAATTTTAGTGTCAGGTCGTGCAAAACTGGTAGAGATATACCACAAAAGACTTACGACTGTAATGGCAACGAAATGTTTGTTGACAATACTAAATGAAGGTGATGAATGCAAAAAGAGAGCTTTTATTAAGGGCTTTGATTTCTCAGTCATGTATTATGTTAATTTGTTGCAAGAGATACAATTTACAGACTCTGATATTTTCAGTTATAATGTGACAGAATGTGAAAAAAGGCCATGGGTCTAAATAATATAAGACTGTATTTGATGAATGTGCATGCGATTAATATTTTACTGCTTTCAAAGCAATCAGAATTTGGAGTCAATAATACTGTTTCTTTACTTTAATCCTAAACACCCAAGGATATACGAGTCTGTACAAAACTAGATTTTGATCAGGGGACATTTAAGAGGTTAACTTTAAGAGGTTAGAAATCAAAGCTAATTAACCTCTAGTTCAATTAATCTTGAGTTGCACTATTTTGTAAAAACAGAGCAGCTATGTTTAACCTGTAATGAAAACATGAAGAAATTCTTACTGTCATTCTCTGGGGTGATCAGGTTTTCTCCAGGCATTTTTATCTCACTGTCCTGAATCTTCTAGAAAAGCTGGCAGCAACATCAATAGGTGATGTGAGCTGCCGTTGGATGTAGCGTCAGGTTTTAATGCTTCCTCACCATTGCTGCATATTCGTCATCCTGAGAGTGGTACCCTGTTTAAATTCATGCACTACCTTGGGAATGAAGAGGGAGGATGCATCTCCAGGTATATGTCTTTGTGCATGTGCACTGAGGGTTTGGCACATGATGAGTAATTTGCATGAGAAGTTTACTTTTTCCTCACCACCCATCGACCCGAAGCAGGGACAATGATGAGCTGGAAACCCTAGAGCCAAGCAATTTCACTGACAATCAATTATTCAAATCTGTTATGACTGCCTTTTATGCTGCTGTGTGTGGATTTGAATGATTATGTACCGTGTGAGAGAGAGAAAGAGAGAGACAATCTTATGCCTAAGAAAGAGAGTGGCAAGACAAAAACATGAAGGTTATAAGCAGGCTGGGCAACAACAGTGTATCTTTAAAAAATAGATGGGTTGGGTTTCAAGAAGGTGAAAAATAAAACATAAAAAACTGCACCAAACAAAGAAAAACAATATTTCTTTTTTTACTATATAAGCATGTTGCAATTTCATTAGGGATTTGTAAAAGACTGAGACAAAGAATTGCAAAATAGTAAAGGGGAAGAAAATGCATACATGGATACCTAGAAATCTCTTGTTTTTGAGTTTTGTGTCTAAAAATGTGGTGTCACTGTTTCAATTCAATTTATTTATATAGAGCCAATTGACAACACATGTCATCTCAAGGTACTTTACAGTTCACCAGATCATACAGTCAAGTTGATTCAAAGTTTTCTTTCTAAGGAAAACCAGTTCATTGCATCGACTCATTGACTCGGATGCAATCCCTCAGACTAAGCATGCTTGTAGCCACAGTGGAGAGGAAAAACTTCCTTTTAACAGGAAGAAACCTCCAGCAGAACCAGGTTCACATTTAGTAGCAACCTCTTGAAAGGATAAATGTTTTGTCTACATGGATTTCCTAAAACTTTTGATTCAATACCAGGGTTTTATTTTAGCAACAGTTTCCTTCTTCTTGCTGTTCCAGATAAGCCACATAACATTCTCTGCGTCCTCTTTCAGTCCTTTCCCTCTGATTCTCTTCATCTTTCTTTTATTCTTTGATTTCTTTAATCATTCCTTCCCTCTAAACCATCTCTTCCCTTCCTTTCTATCTGATCCTCTAATTCTTCTTCTCCTTGAGTCCTTACACTCTGCCCTCACTTTACTCCGCTTTGTTTTAAAAAATATATGAATGTAAAATATATAACCACGGATGTCTGGGGTCAGTGATTCATCTACATGTTATGAATGCTGGCGTACCACAAAGAATAAATTATGAACAGTTTAGTTTGTGCCTTCAACTTCGTTCCTTGCCCATAGGAAGACGTTACTTGGATTACAAAACCGGAATATCTTCAGAACAGCTCCAATTGGCACAAAACTAATATGGGTAAGTAGAACATGATGTAATAATATAAAATCAAGGAGCCAATGTAAAAAAAAACGGTGTTCCCCTTTAAGTTGGAAAAGTTCCAGACAAAGTTCTCCAATTCACCCGAAGCATAAACCAGTGTATAACCAATACAAGCGCAAGAATTTTGACAGGCATTTAAACAGCCTCAGGATTCAGTCAAGATGTTGGAGTTTGTAGGAGTTGCTGTCAGCTGGATAGAGTTTGAATAGATTCTAAGAATAGATTGGTTGCAAGAAAAACAACCAATCTAGTTGCTTAAAACAATATTTGTTAGAACAAACAATGTAATGATCCAAATCTGCCAAAACCACAGCACACAGAGTCTATCAAGGTTTCGCGTGTATGCGCGGAGACTATTTCACTCTTGCGCTAAAAATGTACAAACGATCTATCAACAGCGTGCTAGAATTTGGTCTTTTAAACGTGCTAAATAGCGCCTCTTATCCATTAGTGTATTTTTTCTGCAATGAATATGCAATATGGGCGTTTACACGCAAAAGTATGCGTCTTGTGGGAGGAGAGCATGTAAATATATTATTACTTTTCATAAAGTGATTTGCTTAAACCTGAAAGCGATTTTAGGTATCTGACTCTATATTTAACCGCGTTTCAAAAGAAGATTGCAAATGGTTTGTATGCGTAATTGCCACAGGTGTCAAAAATAGCGAGAAGTACAAAGACTTCGTTAATGTAAGCAAGGACACTTTTAGGTATCTATACTCCGTGTGAATATTTTTGGAATTTTTGACTTCTACTCATTTTTTCAAAACATATCTTTTTTCTATTCATTGCCATTTTAAAAGCTGTTCGAGGGAACTCTTGGAATCGGTTTTGGATCCGGTCACGGATTAGAAGGACTTTCTGGTGTTATGAACAACATTAAATCAAAGATTTTTGTCGAGGTAAAACTGATTTATTAGTTGTAGTCTCTTGTTATTCACACACAATAATAAACGGCGATTAGCGACGATGGGTTTTAAAACTGCAGAGCGTGTCTTCAGCTGAAAATCAAACGCGCATCTACACAGACCAGTGTGATGCATTCGCGAGGCGTCAGACAGCTATGGTGCATTCAGGAGCATGGGACATTTCATACTTACAGGAAAGAGACAAAAACTGAATGTAACTCATACAATAATGTATTTATTCAGAAACGGTGTGGGCTTTTCTTATAATACTGAATGCTCTATAATTGTGTTTCATTGTGCAATTTATTACATCTGCTACAGCTTTTATTCTAAAAATCTATAATATTTTGGCAACAAATTATCAAGTTTTCAAAAAGCCTGTTTTAAAAGCTCCAAATGAGGCTTAGGTCGGATCACAGCGCGACAATTCGCTGTCATTGTTTTACAAGGGCAAATTTGCATTTGCTGAATCTTGTCTTTTTAACTTAATTGATGGATATACAGGATACAGTCATACAAAGTGTAAGCTCCTCTCAGATAGAACAGGATGCAATATTTGGCTATTGTTTCTATTTTTATTTTTCATCTTTTTTTTTTTTTAAATTCAGTGTAACATGAATGCATAAATACGTAATTTTATTTGAGTGTTAAATTCTGTTTCAAGTAACAGATCATTAAAATGCCTGAAATTTACTGGTTGATTTTCTTTATTCGGACCCACTGATTATTTATTAGTTACCCTGGTTTTAATGTTTCTAAATATATATATTTCACGTCATGTGTGCCATTCAATGCAGATCATTGGTGCCATCCACATCTAGTGAAAACTAGTGTAATGGATGAGTCGTATAACGCAAACACTCATTGGTTAGTTAAAGGAAATCATCAGAAGCAGAAGATTGTTCTTCAAACTGCAAACGGGAATTGTCTATGCCGTGCTAAAATGTTGGATTCAGAAAAACATGTCTAAATGTCTGAAAAGGTCGGACACAGGCGAGAGCGTATCGAGAGATGGAGACCAACAAGACCCCCCTCATCCCCTTAGCCCTATCTCAAATAATTTTTCGAAATAGACGAAAAATTTAGCTTTTAATTCATATAGTGGCATCTGGCCTTTTTCTTAAAGGTTACTTTATACTTTTATACTTTAAGTAGTTTCTGGAGCACATACTTTTTCACTTTTACTTGAGTAAAGAGGTCAAGCTGATACTTCAACTTTTACCAGAGTGTTTTTAAACTGCAGTATCTATACTTCTACTTAAGTAACAAATGTGTGTACTTTTGACACAACACATTAAATCAAAAGAGCGGTTATTGTCGCAAGAAGGAGACATCGAAATGAAGCAAGGAGACGCATAAGAACTCCGTGTGAATATTTTTGGAATAGACGAGGAAACGATCATCAAAACATATCGTTTCATGCGGCATTGCCATTTTGAAGCTGTTGGGGGAACTCCGAATGGATTTGGATCCAGCCACGGCGAGGAGGACCCACGCAATACTCAGATATCACAAAACTCCTCGCACAGCGTTGCACTTTTGCATCTGGGTCATTCCAGCGTACGGTTGCAGCGAGAGCTGGGATCTCCCCAATCTCGTTTTCCAGAAGTGCTGTCCGGCGTTGGTCGGTGTTCTCATCCACATTCACTTCTTGTGAGCCATTTGGTATGTGCATTTTTCTACAGGCCAATACAAACACCTGGTTTTGTTGTTGTTTTTTACTGCAGTGAAGAGTAGAAATTCAGCCACATACCACCTTAGGAATAAAGGTTGCCAAAGTTTTCTTTATATCACTGTAAGATTAAATTTCTTATTACACTAGTTTAGAAGCACAAACTACTTTGCCTCGGCTCACAAACGCACAAAACCATCATTTAATGGGGCGTCTCCACAACAGTTTGCACACCTGCCACCAGTTACACCAATCGCTCTTGTTAAGTACCCGCAAAAACCATGGTTCAGCCCCTCGCGCAAATTACTGCAAAATTGGATCTTGATAAATCCGGCGTGTTAACACGTTAGTGTTAACTAGTATTTTCTCAATTAAACAGACAAACTATACTTTCCCACAGCCTTTGCTAACAAATAGATAAATATATTCAAACATCTGCCCTTTCTAGATAAAAGATATAGTGGGTAAAATTCTTTTTGGTTTGAGTTTTGGACGAACATCTTTTCCATTGTCATTACCTACCTACTTTTATCAGTAATCATTCTGCATAAAATTGATATTTACAAATACTAATATCTACATAAATTGATTATTTATTAACGTTTTTATTAAAATAGTTATGTATCTATGATTTCACTGAAGACTCCTAGATGACTTACAGAGACACATCATTTTCCCTTTACCCCATAAAACACAAAATCTATTTCTGCTTGAATTCTGTACATATCATCTTTAACGTTAGTATATTGATGTGCAGAATTAACCACAGTGTTTTTGTTGTCAAGTAATTGTTAATATATGAACAATTAAAATGTTTTGAATATTGCACTTGAGAGTATTACTGTTGTCACCATCTGTATTAGAGGGAAATAAATTGTAGGGGTGCCTACATGGGTGGCCAATGATTGGCTAAGGGTGGTGGCCACCCCTGACCCCCAATCTAGCTCTGCCCCTGGTGGTCACACAAAATGCCCCATTTACTGTTGAATCTAGATGGCTTGGTGATGCTTTTCACTATATATATATATATATATATATATATATATATATATATATATATATATATATATATATATATATATATATATATATATATATATATATATATATATATATATATATATATATATATATATATAGTTAATACCAAGTTAGGAACCATATATATAAGGAACAGAAAGCATTCAAAAATATCTTTTTTGAAGCATGTTTGTGATTATTTAGTTATTATTTAACAAAAGCAATGTAATTGCTTAAATATCCCTAAATAAAATCTAAACAGTTTTAACTACCATCTTAAAATTATTTAATTTGAAAATCACATTAGCCCTTCTCAGATGCCTGAAGGAAGACAAAAGGATAAAATAAAGCAGATTATCAGACTTTCAACCAGAAAGAGCCCGCAAATGAACAAAGACAAGATACTAGAACCAAAATAACATTTTAATTTTTTAACTTTAAAACCATTAACAAATACATTTCAAACAAAACTACAAACAGTGGAGGAAGAAAAAAATCTAACGGTCATAGAAGTGGGAGGGGGAAGAGGGGGGTTGGGGTTTTTCTCCACACTGATCTTTCACAGGATACTTAACAATTAAGGAAAAAAGCTAAGAAGAGAATTATTGGTGTCTGCCTAAAAACAGGAAGGAAACACTACAGAAAATTACTAACATAACTAACATATTGATGGGGACAGGCTGTAGGGGAATGAAGTTGTCAGGGGACGGTTTGGGGCAGTATTCTGCCATGTATATCCGTCTGACGGGGGATGGCGCTGCAACTGAGGCTCCTTCTTCTTTTGCGGGAGCATAGTTCCCTGTAGCGCTTGCTGCGCTTCCTCAACTCTGGCCAGCTGCTGCTATAAGGAAGACCTGAAAAGAGGGAAAGCATGTGTGGGACAAACTCAGTAAATGTGGTGGGTGCTCCACTGATTTCGGCATAACTATGTCTGGAGTTTGTGAGACCTCTGCTATTCCTTAAATATTCTTCCTGGATGGGGTCGTGACCATCAAAGGAATCATAGGAGCTCCTATTTCTGTTGGAAAACACAGAGAGCTTTAATGTAAAAAAAAAAAAAAAAGGGAGACGTATAAATCACTGAAATACAGTTGGGCAAAAGTGTATTTAGTCAGCCACTGATTGCACAACTTTAGAAAAATGACAGAGTTCTCTAATTGTTGACCATTCACTTCAACTATGAGCAGTGCTGTTTAAGAGCTGTTGCTAAACAACATAAAATTCAAACCCCTATACAAAATTTTCTTTGAAGATAAAATTTGTAAATGATATATTCCTAATACAGAAAAACAAAATTTACAAGGACTTTAAGAACCATACTTGGAAAGCTTCGAAGTTGATTGACTAAGAAGAGTTGATTTAACAATCAAACTCAAGTAAATTTTGCTACCAAATTTCTTTTATCAATAAAATAGGTACTTTTGTTTTGCTAGTCAATTTTACACAGAGACATAAAAGCATAAACACACAAGGAGAATCTAGAGAAGCAAATTAACCTAACAGTATTTTCTATTTCTGACCTAAACATGGTCAGGTAAGGAAAAAAGCGACAGGTTTACTCGTAATATCCGAGTACATATTACTTGTAGCTGTTAAGTTGGGAACTGACTTAAATTGTTTTGTTAATACTAACTGGATAGATGGATTAATTTGACTTTTCTTTTGATGGATATCAATTTACAAATTCATTCTAAGAAACACGTTAAATAAAACGTGTCATTTTGAAGTAAATGCATTTTCATGGCAATTTGCTGTAAACTTTTCAAAAAACCCAAAGGAATATTTACAGGATGAAAAATTCCCTTTTTTCAGTGGCACTAGACAGCTTTTTGCATGTAACCATGATGCTCACTTTCTTACTTCAGCAGCAAGCAATACACCAAACTAAAGAACAATCCTTTTTAGAATGCAAAGTAATTATGTTTTAATTATCTCATGCTTTATGTGATATACTGAGTTTTCCTTTAGTTTGACTTTAGGACACCTGGTGCACCAGGTGTCCTAAAGTTTAAAAATGTTTTACAATATACTGACCAATTTTTACCTGTCCATACAAAACCTTGATAATATTTGATCTGTATTCATTTGTGTTTTTATACATTTTTTTTATACCACAGAGCCCACTGTCCTGCAAGTTTAAGATGTGTTTCTGTGTCAGCACTCCTAAATACTGTTTTTTTTAACCACTGCTAAACCAGTCTTGTGAAAAGAATAAAGGCATTCTAATCTTATCTTACCTTTTCTCCACATAGCGGAGCAGAGATAAAGGGACAGTTGGCCAGCCTTCAGTATAATTTCTTTCCTGAAAGAAATATTAATAAGTTAGGTTTTTAAAATACACATTTCAGTCAGAAATAAGAAATAAAAAAGTAAAAAAAAAAATAATCCTAATACAAAGCATCAAAATTTACATGGACTTCACGAAAATTGGGTCTCATGCAACAACATTTTCATATTCTTGTTGTAATTTTTTCTACTTTTTCTCCTACTGTGGGCTCTTATGAATGCACCACATACGATTCAACAAATGTTATTACCGTAACTTCAGTAAATAATCTAAATTGTCTTTACATGTGATGCACTCCAGCTGTGTGCAAGTGAGCATAGTGAGTTCATGAGAATTGCAAATCTCCATAATTACTACCATGATGATTCCATAGAAGTCTATGACTTCCAGCGCATGTCAGACTGTGTTCATTAACAGAAATGGCATTGAAGATGAAGAAGAGAGACTTTAGCAGTTCGGAGATTGAGTTCCTGCTGACTGAGAACTGAGCAGTGGAATGAAAGGACCAATAAAAGTCAAGGAGTGCGGAATAAATCCCAAAAGCTGTAAATGCTGTGGTTGCATTGTTATAGAAGTAAAACGAAAATCCTTTGATTCGAAAATGCTTTTTAAAACGTGCCTAGTAAAAGCAAGACAGTCAATAAAAACTACTAGTGGAGGCAAGAAGTGATATGATGTAAATGCTTAATATATGTTCGCAAGTTTGCCATCAACCAATATGAAAAAATACTTCTGCAAAATCTCCTTTTAATACACATGCAAGTGTTTAATGTACATCCTCAGACCAGGCCTGTCATCCCTTCATGGCACTCTCCATCTCCCTCAACCAATGCATCAATAGAAAAATGTTAACAGTGAAAATCTGATTTGACAAATTGAGACAGACCCAAACATTCTGTGTAATGATAAAACCGAGGCATGTCTTATCGTTAGAAGAGTAAAACTGTTGGATGCAACATGCTGCTGAACCTCTTCCTGAATTTTCCATCTATTTTCTGTTCCAGATGATTACAACAGAAGCTTGATTTCACATTCAGCTCACTGATTCTTCTTTATTTTGATGAGATGACAACAAATTAAACCAGTTCCCCCTGGGAACAGACATGCCCAGCTGGAGGTGTAGCGATCGATTGCTCTGTCATCATTGAATAAAATGTAATTTAAAATTGCAAATCTCAATTTCTCTGAACATCTTTTTTACCTCAGGCTTCATACTTCTCAAGTTTTTTTTGTAAACTAGATATTTTCATAAATATATAATGCCTAATACGATGGGCAATTCCATCGAAATAACAATAAATGTTTTATTGAGTGAAAAACTAGGTTTGGATAAAAGCTGAATGACTTTGCAAGACTCCTACGTCTGGAGCACTCCTAAAATTATTTTATAAATGAAAGAAAATTAGAAACTAAAAATGGTGAATGCGACATTTTCTCCTAAATCTGTGGTACGAGCGATTCAAGAATAAATTTGTTCATTCCAAAGCTTCTTATATGCGGCTCAATGCTGAGAAAGCTTTAGAGAATGGTTTTCTGTTGCTGAGAAGCTTCATTAAAACATAAGTTTGCAATGTTGAGAACAAAACATGCCACTACGGAAAAATAGAGCCCTGGAGATGTATTGTCTGGAGTGATGAATAATTTCTTCAGTCCAGTGTAAGAATCTGGTTTGGCAATTAACAAGTGTAATGTCCAGTTAGAAGGTTATTGTGAGGTGGGACCATTTTTCAGGAGTCAGGCTCTGTCCCTTGGTTTGTAGAAGAACCCTGATCAGCCTGGATATCAAAATATCTTAAACAAATTCTTGCTCTTGACTCTGTGGGAAGGTCTAGGCCCCCACTTCCTGTTCAAACATGACAGTGCACCAGTTTAAAACGCCAGGTAAACAAAGACATGGATGAGATCCCAGCTGACCTAAAAATGGAAATGCCTGATTTAATGTTCACTGTCAGGATCCAAACGTCTTCGGTTATGGTTCCCCTTTTGTGTTTTTGTCATCCAGTATTTTCCTATTATTCTGTACTTTAGCTTACTCCATGTTCTGTAATTGTTGCCATTTTAGGGTTTGCTATATAGGTTAATTTCCT
>JAGKQL010000948.1:0-22913 GCA_018398635.1 Cyprinodon brontotheroides
GACGGGGCGGTCTTGAAAAATAAATTCTCCTTTCGAGGTCCATCCCCCATTATGCTGAGAAAGTTTTCTTAAAATGTACTCGGCATTTTTCCGCTCCTTTTGCGGAAGGCTTTTTATCACTTCGCCGGCTGTTTCATCCATTTCGGACCGCTGGCCTGAATCGATTACAGGTACGGAGGCCGGCTCGTTTTCTGCCTCCTCGTGCCGAAGAGAAATAGTCATACGAGGTTCCTCTAACCGACTTTGCTTGATCAAGGTCAGATACCGCTGTAGCAAAGCCTCATATTTCTTAATTTTTTCGTAAGGGGTTATCCCGGTTTCATTCAAAACCGCTTTCATTTTCATATCCAATTCTTCCTCGGCCGTTTGTCTAATAGAAGTACCCGGCTGGCTCAGACGTTTAAACTGGTGGGGTGAAACCAGGTAAATTTTTTGGGATGATCTAAGAGCCATTATTTCCTGGCAATTCCAACCAATAATTCGCCTAAAAGAGGCGCTAATTCTATAGGTTAAAGATTTATACTTCTTGCAATTTTCTAAATGGTAGATATAATGTCTTATATTCTCCGTATTAGCTAAGATTGATTCTTTACAAAAAAAACAAAGGAGGATCAGCAGAAGAAACATTCAACCAATAGTGTTGGATTTTCAACATTTTGTATTTTCAACCAATGAATACTGCAGGTTTGCAAAGTTGAAGATGATATAGATATTATAGAAATATAATCTTAAAAAATGTGATGAGATATAAAATTATGAGGTTCAAATGCAGATTTAAATATGTTTATTTTTATCTAATTTTTTTTCAGTCAAAATTTTGACTATATTATGTTCTTTTTCACATTCCAACAAACTATAATAAAAAATATTAAAATATATTTTTTTAAACAAATACCTCCAAATAGCTCCACTTCCACCTAAACACTGGTTCAGACTTCAAAGAGAACAAAAACACAGACCACTCCCATCAGCATGGGTGTAAATAAAAATCTAGTCCATATTTCTCCTAACATTCTAGAAAAACCCATCAGCTCTGTGTAATCCTGTGGGGAAAAAGAGGGTAAAAGAAATATAATTAGAGAGATATAGAAATATGATTTGTCAAAACCTTTACTATCAGGATTTATTAGTTACATAATCTTTATAGTCATTAAATGTTTTAATGATGACTCCAATTTTATCGTTTCATAATTGATACTGATTTTTTTTAATGATTATTGTGGTAATGCTCCACAAGAAACCCTTCACCCTTAGGATTGCTGAATAGACTTTTTCTCGTATGTATATGAGAAAAATAAGCGTTGATTTAGATCTCAGCGTTGTTATATGGGTAATCTGATAATTAGTGAAATTCACTCAACAAAGTGTTTGTACAATGATTTAAGATGTAAAGATCCCTCAGCTACACCGGTTGAATCCCCAGCTGCCAAACACATCACACCTCCATTCAGCCCCCCACTCACTAAACAGCAAAGAAGGAAATCACTGACCCCTGTCACAAGTACCCCTGTGAAGGTAGATGCAGAGGTCCTACGGTTTACCAAACACTGATCTTCTGTTTTGTGATTAAACTGATTGTGGTTCTCTCACTCTGAAAACCAAGAAGGTTAAAAAAAAGAAAAACAATTTTCTATCTGATATGGATCTTGTCACGATTTGTTTTGGATGAAGAGGTAGAGCTTTTCAGTTTTTTTTATTTTTTTACATATCTAGCAGACTAGACTATGGATCTAATAGGTTGAATAATAATGGTTGTATCCTAGTTTGAAATACATTTTTGTCTGTATTTTGTAAATTGTGGTAATGAATGCTTTCAATTTATAATCAGTTCTGCGTTTCCCAAAATCTATTGGGATTACAATCCCATTCAATGACTGATGGGCAGAGGCCCCAGCTTATTTCCGCTCATGCAAACATCCTACTTTCTGTAACATTCACGTGGAAATCTTTCAGATGTGTCCAAAAGTGAAAATTAAAGGTTAATTCCAAACCTACTCGTAGCTAAAAAGTGCTTCTCAACAAAGTTGGTGGGATTGGGGGAAGATCCATCAAACAATGGATTTCTGCGTTGATTCTGATTAGAAAGAAAAAGATCAGAATGCAAGAGAAAAACTATGTTTATTAATTTGTCCATTTTCTTGATATGTTAAAAATGATTCTAAAACAAATTGTTGCACTGTTGTTTAGATTTTAATTTTCATTTTAAAATTTCTACTATGGACTGAAAAGATGTTCCTAATAGTTTGTGTAAACAGTTGCATTTCAGCAACTAAATAAAATAGACATTTATCCTATGACTGCTTGGCAGAGAGGATAAGGCTGAATCTTATAGAGAGAGAAAGAAAGAAAAGTCAGGAGATAACATGACTTTCCTCCATGTTTGCATCAAAGCTTTGGTCCTTCCTTGTTTTTATTTATTAGAATTTAACTAAGCTCTGAAGCAAAGATCTTACCAACTAGTGAAACATTTCATAGAGCACCAACAGCAAACAAAAATAATTAGATGTTGATTGCTGACTGAGAATAAATCAATAGTCAGAGCCTTATTTTAAAATTCTGAGTCATCAGTATAGAGTGTATGGTAGAAAGAGTAAGAATGTGTTTTGGGGAGATTAGGAATAACGGTTAAAAGATTTAAACAAAACAAAAAAAGTGTAATCAGATATGAATGTGAACAAATTCTAAATTATTCTTGTCTTTTGTCTGACAAGAAAACAAAGTTTGACTAAAATTAAAATTCTAAATTGGCACCAATTCATCTACAGTTCTAGTTGTAACATCTATGCTTTCCCTAATGTTAGCACAAAACATTACCTTAGGTTCAAGACAAACATGTTTGGGCATTTATGAGAAATTGCAGAGGTGTTTTAACAAAAAACTTATATATGTTTTTTGTGATTGAGTAACTCAAGATGACCGTAGCCTTGTTCTTTTCAAAGCATTAAAAACAGCCGCATTACCAGGAACCTAACTGTTCACATTATAGCTCCGTGTTGCTGGTCCAACCAAAAGCTTTTGTGAAACAGCTGATTTTCCTGTCTGTGGCTGAATAGCCCAGATTCAGGACCAGGAGGTTTGAGGTGAGGCCAGTTTATTTCTATAGAGCATTTTTAGTAACAAGAAAAAGTAAAGTTTTGTACATCAACAAACCATGAAAAACAAAAATGCAGACAAACTTAAAAGAAAATAGAGTTTGGCTGGGGGTATGCAGAGCAGACTTGAGCCTGAACAGATGAAGCAGAGGTGGGGGTTGGGTTTTATGAGCACCAACACAATGCAGGGTAAAAGTTCTTCTCAGAAATATACTTGTTTATGAATGGAATCTTAATAAAAAGGATTACTCTTAATACTATTGATTATTGATTGTGACTTGACTTTCGTCACATTAGATTATGAGATGTAATTTACCTACAAGTAAAACATGGTTCAACTAAAATTAAAATTTGAAATTGGCACCAATTCATCTATAGTTCTAGTTGTAACAACTATGGTTTCCCTATTGTTAGCACAAAACATTATCTTAGGTTTAACGCAAAAAAATTTGTTTGGGCTATAGGAGAAATTAAAAAGGTCTATTTTGTAGATCACTGCAGTGCAGATGGTCTACAACAAAACACTTGCATATGATTTTGTGATTGAGTAACTCAAGATGACCGTAGCCTTGTTCTTTTCAAAGCATTAAAAACAGCCGCATTACCAGGAACCTAACTGTTCACATTATAGCTCCGTGTTGCTGGTCCAACCAAAAGCTTTTGTGAAACAGCTGATTTTCCTGTCTGTGGCTGAATAGCCCAGATTCAGGACCAGGAGGTTTAAGGTGAGGCCAGTTTATTTCTATAGAGCATTTTTAGTAACAAGAAAAAGTAAAGTTTTGTACATCAACAAACCGTGAAAAACAAAAATGCAGACAAACTTAAAAGAAAATAGAGTTTGGCTGGGGGTATGCAGAGCAGACTTGAGCCTGCAGATGAAGCAGAGGTGGGGGTTGGGTTTTATGAGCACCAACACAATGCAGGGTAAAAGTTCTTCTCAGAAATATACTTGTTTATGAATGGAATCTTAATAAAAAGGATTACTCTTAATACTATTGATTATTGATTGTGACTTGACTTTCGTCACATTAGATTATGAGATGTAATTTACCTACAAGTAAAAAAATACTTGTGCCTAAAACATGGTTCAACTAAAATTAAAATTTGAAATTGGCACCAATTCATCTATAGTTCTAGTTGTAACAACTATGGTTTCCCTATTGTTAGCACAAAACATTATCTTAGGTTTAACGCAAAAAAAAAAAAATTGTTTGGGCTATAGGAGAAATTAAAAAGGTCTATTTTGTAGATCACTGCAGTGCAGATGGTCTACAGCAAAACACTTGCATATGATTTTGTGATTGAGTAATTCAAGATGACCGTAGCCTTGTTCTTTTCAAAGCATTAAAAACAGCCGCATTACCAGGAACCTAACTGTTCACATTATAGCTCCGTGTTGCTGGTCCAACCAAAAGCTTTTGTGAAACAGCTGATTTTCCTGTCTGTGGCTGAATAGCCCAGATTCAGGACCAGGAGGTTTGAGGTGAGGCCAGTTTATTTCTATAGAGCATTTTTAGTAACAAGAAAAAGTAAAGTTTTGTACATCAACAAACCGTGAAAAACAAAAATGCAGACAAACTTAAAAGAAAATAGAGTTTGGTTGGGGGGTATGCAGAGCAGACTTGAGCCTGCAGATGAAGCAGAGGTGGGGGTTGGGTTTTATGAGCACCAGCACACAATGCAGGGTAAAAGTTCTTCTCAGAAATATACTTGTTTATGAATGGAATCTTAATAAAAAGGATTACTCTTAATACTATTGATTATTGATTGTGACTTGACTTTCGTCACATTAGATTATGAGATGTAATTTACCTACAAGTAAAACATGGTTCAACTAAAATTAAAATTTGAAATTGGCACCAATTCATCTATAGTTCTAGTTGTAACAACTATGGTTTCCCTATTGTTAGCACAAAACATTATCTTAGGTTTAACGCAAAAAAAAAAAAATTGTTTGGGCTATAGGAGAAATTAAAAAGGTCTATTTTGTAGATCACTGCAGTGCAGATGGTCTACAACAAAACACTTGCATATGATTTTGTGATTGAGTAATTCAAGATGACCGTAGCCTTGTTCTTTTCAAAGCATTAAAAACAGCCGCATTACCAGGAACCTAACTGTTCACATTATAGCTCCGTGTTGCTGGCCCAACCAAAAGCTTTTGTGAAACAGCTGATTTTCCTGCCCGTGGCTGAATAGCCCAGATTCAGGACCAGGAGGTTTAAGGTGAGGCCAGTTTATTTCTATAGCGCATTTTCAGTAACAAGAAAAAGTAAAGTTTTGTACATCAACAAACCATGAAAAACAAAAATGCAGACAAACTTAAAAGAAAATAGAGTTTGGTTGGGGGCATGCAGAGCAGACTTGAGCCTGCAGATGAAGCAAAGTGTGAACAAGCAGTGAGGATCTACAACAGAGGTGGGGGTTGGGTTTTATGAGCACCAGCACACAATGCAGGGTAAAAGGTCTTCTCAGAAATATACTTGTTTATGAATGGTCTCTTAATAAAAAGCATTACTCATAATACAATTGATTATTGATTGTGACTTGATTTTCATCACGTTGCATTCTGAGATGTAATTCACTTACAAGTTACAAAGTGGAGAACCTTTTAACCAGTGTTCACTGATAAATCTAGTTAAAAGATGTCATACAATTCTTTGTAGAATACTGTAAAAGTTATAATCTAGAATGTTTACTGGATCCAACACAGCTGAAATCCCGATCTTGTAGTTTTTTTTTTGTTTTGTTTTTGACATGTTTTTATCTTTTGCAGACCAATATAGTTCTGGGTAAAGGGTTAGGCACAGTTGTTATACTAAGTTTAAGGGATAACTACCTACAGTATTGATAACAGACTTGCATTAGAGAGTACAAACATGATGGTTTCAATGTAAGAATATAACCCAAATAATGTAATTAAAAACATTATATTCACATGACTATACTGGTTAGTTATACACAGAAATGATGGTATGATCACTGAAAGCATTGATGTTTAAGACTTCTGAGAGATTGGTTTGATTTTTGTTTTAGTCATGATATGGAGTTTCTTCAGTAAAAAAAAAAAAAGACAAGCAAAATTAAAGTATCAGGAATAAAACAACAAATGATGATTACTAAAAAATAGCGGTGGAACAAGATGAAAAAGAAAATCTGCAACACTTTTCACAGTTGGTCAACTGTGTTCAGCCCAACAACCTACTGAACAAGGAGACAGAAAGCTGAACAATTGCTAAAAAGTTATCTAAGCTATACTGCTGTAGCATCTGTAGAAACTGTGCAGTTTCTAATATTAGGTTTACATTTTTACTGTACAGTGAATGTCCCACTAATCTGTTCCTAAAGTGTTTTTTGTAAGTTTTTTACAACTAAAATAATAGTGAGTAATGCTGTGTTTTCCTACATGTTCATTCAACCAACGTTTGATTCAGACAGTATTGGATAATTCTGCAATAGTTTGCTTTTCTTTTAGATTTGAATCAGCTAAAAAATTTAAAAACTAGTATGTCTCCAAAAGAATCGTTCAAGAGAGTAATGTGTTTATCTAAAAACTTTATTTTGTGCTTTCTTGTATTGAGAAAAGTTAGGAAAATGAAAAGTAGATGTTTACCAAAATGGGCTAGAAAAAGAAATTCTCCGATAAGAAAAGATAAAAAAAGAGAAAATTTTACGGTAAAGTGATGAACACATAGTTACTTATTAGATGCAAAACTAAATAAATCTGTCAATTCATAAACAGAATAAGTTCTAAGAGAAACAGTCTGTTCTATGAGTTTTTTTTTGTTGTTGATGTTGTTTTAAATTTACTATTTTCAAGCCACAGAATTTCTTTCAAGTGTGATATTATTACCAGAACAAACATTTGTTTGTTCTTGTGTTCTGTTAAAAGAGTGTGGTGGAGATCAAGGACATTTGAAAATAAGGAGAAACATTTATTGACTTTTATTTTGTGATTAACTTATGGATTCTACTTAATTCCATAGGTTTTAATTACAAAAAAATTAAATACCGAAATAAAAAGACGTTTTTCAAAAATGAAAGCGAGGTTTTAGGCAGATTATCTTACTGCAAAACGAGGTTTGTAAACTGCAGATATGTTTAAAAAATTGCAGTGAAGTAGCAAGTAGCGCTGGCTGCTTCCTGCATTTCATGCAATGACAGATAGAGAGAGGAACTCACTCTACAACAAGACTCAAAGAAGAAGCTAGTAGGGTATAGAAAACAGATAACTGGGTGGAAAATATTCAAAGTTCTACTCCTCAGACGGTCTGCTGCAAAGATGACAGCTACTAGCCCCAGAAGGCTGATCATCCACACATAGATGGACTCCTTGTATTTGCATAACTTAAAGGGTTTACTTACAAACATGTCATGAAGCCTAAACTCTGCTTCAAAGCGAAGACAACAGATAGAGCAAAAGTTCTAATTGTTTGATAGTTCATGCTCTTATCAACACAAATCTTTCATAGGGTAAAAACAGTTGCGAGCATGAGAGGCTCAACTTCCCAGCAACCAAACATCACACATCCATCCCCTAACTCCACCCACCCCTCAACTGAACAGCAAAGAAGGAAATTTGATCCTGACAAAAGGAGCCCTGTGAAGATAGATGTGGTCAACACCATGCAGAGGTCCTACAGTTTACCAGAGAACACGTATCTTACCGGATCTACTCCATCGTAAAACACTGATCTTCTGTTTTGTGATTAAACTCATTGTGGTTCTCTCACTCTGAAAACCAAGAAGGTAAAAAAAAAAAAAAAAAGCTTCTACCTGATATGAATCTAATCAAGTTTTGTTTTTGGATAACTAGGGAGAGCTTTCCATTTATTTTGTTTTTTTACTTTTTTGCAATATCTAGCAGACTAGACTATGGATAGAACAGGTTGAATAGTAATGTTTGTATCCTAGTTTGAAAGTGACGGTAGATTAATTTATAAAAATACAAAGAAGCTTAATGAAAGGGCATCTGTATTTAAAATTAAAGCAAGCTTTGTGGATGGAAAAGGTATAGAGTAATATAAAACACATTTTAAAACCCTTTAAGAAACAAAACCTACGAGGAAGCCGGGTTAAGTTTTTGACTAACAAATATTATGAACATAGCAGTGATTTATAAAACCTTGGATCACAGACTTTAATGATGAAATAAACAATGGTCTTTAAACAAAATAAAGCTTGATCTGTGAGAGTAAATCCGTTTAAGAAAGTAAAACAGAGGCTTGCTGAAAGGACATCTGTATTTAAAATAAAATAAGGTTTGATAGCACAAATGGAATAGTTTAAACACATGTTTAAGCCTAATTTTAGGAAAATGTGTAGTTGTTGTCTTATGAGGGAAAAGGCTGGGGAAGGAGTGGTCTCAGAGTCTTCCATAGCGTCCAGGGTTGTCGAAGTTGAAGCATCTTTCACCAAAGGTGCGATCCCGAATTCTCCCATGGCGTCCTCCATTTCTTTGCAGGCGGAAAAACGGATAGGATGTAAGTGTTTTTCTCTTGCTGAAAATACAGAAACTTTTCTCCCCAGCAATATTTAAAGAGGATATAATTCGCCCTCCTATTTTCATTGGTTAGCTTAGGGAAGGAGGGTGGGTGATAGAGTCATAAATCATTTGTAGGGGGAGAGGGTAGGTCATAAATCATTTGTGGGGTCACGGAAGGGACGGGAAGGGGTGTCAAAAAGGGTAAGGTCATAAATCATTTGTGGGGGAGGGAGCGATGGAAGGGGGGAGGGTAAGGTCATGGAAATCATTTGTGGGGAGGGTAGGTCAAGGTCATAAATCATTTTGTGGGGAGGGGTGGGTCATAAATCATTTGGGAGGGGTAAGGTCAAGTGCATAAATCATTTAAGGTCATAAGTCATAAATCACTTTTGTGGGGGGAGGGTGGGTCATAGTCAAATCATTTGTGGGGAGGGGTGAGGTCAAAAGGTCATAGGTCATAAATCATTTGTGGGGAGGGGACCGGGGGGGGGGGAGGTCAAAAGGTCAAAGGTCAGGTCATTAGTCATCAATCATTTTGACAGAAGGTGTCTTACTTATCTCTCTAAGGTCTATTCCAGGGTTCTGGAAAGGAGGATCCGTCGGATAGTCAAATCTGGGATTCAGGAGGAGCAGTATGGTTTTCGGTCCTGGCCGTGGAACACTGGATCAGCTCTACACCCCTTAGCAGGATTCTGGAGGGTGCATGGGAGTTGCCCAACCAGTCTACACGCGTGTTTTTAGATCTGAGAAGGCATTCAACCCGTGTCCCTCGGGGTCCTCCTCGGGAGTATGGAGTGCCGGGTCCTTCAATAGGGGCTGTTAGGGTCTTAGGTCTCTGTATGACTGGTGTCAGAGCCTTGTCCGCATTGCCGGCAGTGCCAAGTCGGACTCGCTTCCGGTGAGGGTTGGACTCCTCAGGGCGTGATCCTGCAGCTCTCACTGGGCGTTCTAGCCGAGTGTGAAGCGACATGGATGAGGATCAATGCCTCCAAATCAACAGAGACCATGGTCTTTAGAGCCAGAAAAGGGTAGAGTGCCTTCTACGGGTTAGTGAAGATGTACTGCCCCTAGTGGAGGAGTTTAAGTATATTGGGGTCTTGTTCACGAATGAGAGGAAGATGGAACGAGAGATCGATAGGCAGATTGGTGCGGCGTCTGCTGTGAAGCATGCCTTGTACCGGTCTGTTGTGGTGAAGAGAGCTAAGCCAAAAGCAAAGCTCTCGATTTACCGGTTGATCTACATTCCTACCCTCATCTATGGTCATGAGTTTTGGGTCATGACCAAAAGAACGAGGTCCCGGATACAAGCGGCTGAAATGAGTTTTCTCCGTAGTGTGTGGATCTCATTGTGGATCTCATCCATCCTTGGATGGATGGATAGATGGAGAAACTCATACAAACTGGTGTCATTTGGTAAAAAAACCTCAATCCCCTGTAAACTATAAAAGGTTATGCCATGGTTAAAGGTATGGAGGATAATCTTTTTTTTCCAGGTGGATCATCTCAATCAGTGGTGCTCCTGACTGTCAATCATTCTGGTGATGTTTCCATAAGGCCGTCCTACGTTCTCGTCCCGTTAGCTATCTTTTTCTTTCAGGCGTATATCTATGGTGAGCTACGGTTTCAGACGGTCATTGAAGCTCACCTTTCTCACCGTGGTTCCTTTGAAATGGTCGAAGGTCAGACGAGGAAAAATGTCTACGAAGCGTATGAGAAGAAGAGAAAGGCCTCAGAAGAGGCAGATATTTCCCAGAATGCTTTGCATGGAGAGCACTCGTCTGCTGTTTCTTTACACATTTTCTCGTTAATTTATTTTTTTCATTATCACTATGCCAAATGACGTGACAAATCTTTCCTTCTTCTTTTAGACAGGTCACCAGTCTATCGGGCCACAATAATTCTATCATCGGCATAAAAATGAATATTAGTATCAGATAAATTTTGTTCAACGTTGTTGATGTACAGCATAAATAAGAGGGGCCCCGAAAGAGATCCTTGTGGCACACCCCTGTAAACACTAGTACATTCAGAACAAAGGCCATCACATTTCATACACTGGGACCTGATTTCTAAATAGCTTAAAAATCAAGAAAAGGCATGCTCTGACAGTCCAATGATAAGTAGCCTGCTTTTTAAAATACCATGGTCTACAGTGACTAAAGGTTATGAAAGATCAATAAAGAGTGAAGCACAGTGTGGCTGGGGATTGCAGCTGAGTGGAAATTTATCATTCACAAGTTTTCCATTTTCAAATTTTTTACTTTTCATTTCTTTCTTGATGGGTTATTAATAAATGGTTCAGTTGTTCTTATACCTATTTTGGTGAATACTCTTTACTGTTTGACTGAAATTACTTTATCAAGGCAATGCTTAAATTCCACACATTAAAACAAGTCAGGGGCGGATTAAGGACATTTGGGGCCCTAGACAAGACAAAGACAGGCAGGGGGCCTCTGAATGGAGAAGATGACACATAAAACAGACCTATTATCCAGTTAGAGAAATGTTAATATAATAGACATCCATTATCTGTTCTAGGTTGTGTCCTCTCTCTTCTTGTTCCTTTTTCTTCTTGTTTTCCTCTCTATGTTTTGTACTCAGCTGACTTTTCATGCTGTCTCTAAAGGAAAATGAAAGAATTTTTTCCAAGCAGCAAATGGACTGATCCAATATGGTGGACTCTGAAGGGGGGGCTGAGATACACTTAATATTATCAGCTTTCTGATGCCATTTTAGCCAAAGGACTTAACCATACATGTAGACAGTTTTTTGGGGCCCCCAGGAACCTGGGGCCCTAGGCTACTGCCTAGTTTTGCCTAAATGCAAATCCCCCTAAAATAAGTACTAAGAGTATGAATGTTTTTTCAATTTTTGCTGATATGCTATCAGGTTAATATTGGTATTGGTCATTACTCAAAGCTGCAATATTGTAATTATTATAAGCTGTATCGGCATCATTAATAAAAACCCTTGGTTGTAGTTAAATGCCTTGGAAACATCATGTCAACACAAAGAATAAGCAGCCATGGAAAAGGTGTGTTTCTATAGCAGCAACCTGACCGCTATAATTACAGCCACTGTCTTTGTTATTTAGCTACAATAATTGGGCTGGCTCTTACAGGAGGGATGAACTTTCACACAAAAGTCTCTTTCCCAAAGTGGTAAAACAAAATGTGCCTGTTTAATAAGAGTTAGACCTTCTTTCTGTAGAACTCACTCCGACATGATGATTTCCGTGTCTGCAGAAATCAAAAGCCAAGGCGGCTTTGCTTTTCTGACAGCGTCAGCTCACTTCTTCTCTGTGTTCCTGTGTTTTACAGATCCTGTCTGATCTCTCTTCTTTCACATCTCTGCATGAAAATGGGGTCTCTCATCATGCTCCACTGACTAAACCACCCATTAGGCTGAGCATGACTGCTTACATGCTTTCCAGCTTCCATAAAGCAAAACATATATACACAGAAGCCCACACAGGCTAAAGCTAGGAGGGGAGATACATAACATCAGAGAAGATCTCTATTTTCCTCAGCTGACTGACCATTCTCTGGAGTCACTTTGCAAGATAATCTAATTTGGTTTCTTTTGTTCGGTGGCTCTGCTTGATAGTATAAAAACAACTTTTAGAACACAAAGGCCTTGTACTGTGTGTAAATGGTTCATTATTTTGAGGATTGCAGTATTAGTGCAGTTTGTTTGCAGTTTTATAGTTGCTTTCTAGTGTATTTATCTTGTGCCCAGAGCGTCGTGTCCGTCTGATACTTTTTACTGTGGTTTACTAAAAAAAAAAACGAGTTATTTTTCTCATTATTTAAAGATAACAAAAGCCGTTTTCTTAAGATGATTGGTGTGTGTTAAAACTGATTCCATCTTTCAACACCAAAACAGCAGGAGATGATTTATAAGTCATGGCAGCCTGCGTGTAATTCTGTAAAAAATCCTGTGTTTAACTTTTAGATAACGAGACGACGTTGATGGTTTAATGATTTGCTTCCACTTCTGATTCATCAGTGATTAGCCCTATGCCTCCAGGTGTTTCCTGAACAGCCCCAGTGTTACGCCTGGAACAGCTATAAGATGCATTAACCTCCAAAACGAGTCCAGATTAAAGATTTTCATGTAAAAAAAACAATCAGATTTGTATCTACTGTATTCAGGTGCATTCCATGCAATTCACCACCAATCACAGTAGCTACCGTTTACATGCGCAAAATTTCCTACCGATCCGATCCAAACCTTGGTTGATCGGAAATTCAAAATTCGTTTACATGGACACTGCTTACGAAATGATCCATCATGACGCAGTGTATATACATGTACTGCAAGCGTTGGATCAGATTAAATCTTTTAAGCATCTTGAGAACTTCCTGCCAAACTTGGCAGTTCTGTCGCGCGTCTGGTTTTTGGGAGGCCTGACAAACGTATGCGCGCACGGAGCGAAGCGGAAAGAAAAACGGAGAGGAGGCGGAAAAAGCGCTGGCAAGCGCAAATGTCAGAGAGAAAATGTAGAGAATGAGCTTATTGAACCCGCATAGTGGGAGAGCGAAAGTGGGCTGTGGAGAGAGAAAAGAGGAAGAGGAGGAGGAGGATAAATTCCTGCTTCCTGCAGCTTTAAATGAACTTGAGTGTATAAGTCGGCGTTCCTAGACTCCCCGCCATGTTGTTCACAGCGAGAAGCGAGAGCGAGCCGGTGAAGTTTCCCTGTTGTTGCGAAGAAGCGGGCATGCGTCCGAAAATCGCCACGCCAGCACACATGCACAGTGAAGATTATTTTACTCTTAAGATCCAGGTCGGGTGTTTAGCATGGACGCCAATCGGAATGGCGATCGGCAAAAACCACCTCTCTCTTTCAGAATTAAATTTAGATCCGATCGGACCCAAGGATTAGAATCTTCAGTCTGACATGTTTACATGAAACATTTTTGGATCGACCAGGCCTTCAATCCGATTAGTTGTGTCCATGTAAACGTAGCTAATGAGTGAAAATAAAAAGGAAACTAAAAACTGATTATTTGCGCACACGCAGTACTGCAGAACTCCCCGCGCAGGCATGGATGGACTGGGAATCCAGGGCTGTTTGCCTGCCTCATTCATTACTCAGACAGGTTAATCATCTCGTTATCTCCAGAAATCAAATGTTTTCTCCTGATGACGAGATAATTATCTTACTATCTCGAGAAAACAATTAATTTTGGAAGGCAAAGAAAGAAAAAAAAAAGTTGAGTGTGACTGCTCTGGGCTTCCGTAGTCTTGTTTGTTTCTTAACATTTTTATTTGATTTTCTCTTTACTTTCTGATGTCAGTATTTCTGGATTCATTCTTATTTTATTCCTTCCACTATTTATTGTTTATGATGTGCTAATGCTAGCTTGCATATTCAGACCCGTGTAGTGAAGGACTGTTAGAGCTCTGCTGTTATCCACTAACTCTGCCCCAGTCTGTTCGGTGCAGTGATCATTTATTTCCCCACTCATCTGAAACACCTACAGACACGTGGATTTACAAAAACCATTTTGCACCAAAGCAAAGGGTTTCTTTCAACATTTTTTTTCCTAACCAGCAAAAAAAGCAACAAGCTGTAAACAGTGGAGAGGTTGGGAGAACGTGGGGTGGAGATGCAGGTAAGGGTAAAAAAAATTGTAAAATGCGAAAATAGTCAGCCACCTTGAACGTTTCGACCTTTTGCCACATTTCAAACCTTAAACATAAACATTTAAATTGTAATTCTTTGTAAAGAATTAACAGCAAGTGAGTAACAATCATGAAGTGATTTACATTTTTTTTTCTCCATTCTTCCTGCAAACATCTGGAGTTCAGTGAGGTTGGATGGAGAGCATCTGTGAAAACCACCTTTCAGTTCTTTCCACAGATTCTGGACTTTGACTAGGCCATTCTAACACCTGGATGTGTTTATCAGTGAATCATTCCATTGCTGACTTTTCTTCATGTTTTGGATCATTGTTTTGTTGGAAGATGAATCTGTCCCAGTCGCAGGTCGTCTGCAGACTCATACAGGTTTTAGACTAGATTTAGACAACCTTATTGTCATTTTGTGTACCCAGAGTGTATAAAAATATTAATTTCATGTAGTAAAGCTTTCCAGACAGTAAATGAACATTTCCATTCCATAAAGTGCAGCAGTGAGCAGTAAACAGTGTGGAAGAAAAAAACATGGTGCAAAAAAACCGCATTGATACGGAAGTTCAGAGCATTAATATATATGGTGCAAATATGCAGTATTTTGGTTTGGTGTTATCAGTGTGATGCAGAGTCTGTGACATGATTTAGAGTTTTCTAACAGTTCATCAGTGTGATGGCGCTGGGGAAGAAGCTGTTGCAGAACCTGCTGGTCCTGCATTGAATGCTGTGAAGCGTGTGAAGAGGACAGAAGGCTCTCCTCATCCTCCTCTGGAAGTAAAAGAGATTTTGTGCCCTTTTGATCAGTGAGGTGGTGAGGGTGAGGGTGAACAGCAGGGGGCGCAGGATGACAGTCGAGAGTTGCAGCAATCAATAAGCCAAGCGATTTCAGACAGAAAGGACTAATTAAGACACTTATAATCAGAGGGGATTTACCATTAGGCAATACTAGTCAGTTGCCTAGGGCCCCAAGTTCCTGGGGACCCCATAAAACTGTGCTTACATGTGTTGTTAATACAACTGTTCCTTTTTAGTGCATATTAATTGTGTTTTTGATTAAAATCCTTTGGCTAAAATGCCATCAGAACGCTTATAATATTAAGTTTGTCATCAGTGTCCACCATATTGGATCAGTCCATTTGCGGGACAGAAATTCCCTAGATTGCTGTTCTAGGGAATATTAATGGACTACCTTTGTGATGTTTATGGATATAATAAGGATTATAAGAACACATTATGATTAGAGAATACTTCTGAAGTTAAGATTAAAAAAATATTCTATTCTATTAACATTCTCTATCTGTTGGGTCTATTTGATGTTGTCTCTCAGTTCAGAGGGCCCCCTGCCTGTCTTTGCCTAGGGCCCCACATTTCCTAAATCTGCCCCTGCTTATAATCTGAATATATGATTTCATCTTGATTAAAGGAAGTTGATATAAATATTAGTGTCATTTCAACATAGCAATGCAATCCTAGACAGATAGCTACTCACCATCAGCCTCAGTAAAGTTGCTCCTAAGCTGAGAACCACACCCTTCCCTGAGCTACAGATCCATGGATCAGGAGATGCTCCTCTGGCTGAGGAGGAGGAGGATGAAGATGCTCTGATCACAGGAGCCTGTGGCTGATGGTCCAGCTCGGTTGCTGCGGGAGTCGGCCTCCTTCTCCTGACTCCATCCAGATCCGGTCAGGGCAGAACATCCACGCCTGCTTTATGTCTTCTACTGAGCTTTGCGTGACACATGCGCGTGGGTGGACAGCTGGGCGGCTGCTGACGCGCAGGAAGCATCCAAAGTGGTTTCTGTTAGAAATGCATCAGGGGGAGAAGAAGCCATGGAGATGATTGCAGCTCTTTAGTTTCATCTGGGGAAAACACATCAAATATCTCTGATTTAAAGCGGACGGGGCGCTCCTGCATCCGGCTCCGGAGCGGCTCCGCTCCGGCAGGATGCGCGCCGCAGACACGCAGCGGATTGGAGGTGTTGTGTGAAGATTGGTCTCCCCGCCAGCTCCGCCCCCATCATAGCTGCTGTTCCTCCACCAATCACAGGTCAGATGGCATTTTACCTCCATCCAGCATCTTCATCCTCCTCAGTGTTTAAGAAACATGTCCGAATATTTAGTTTAAAGAAATAAACAATAAGTCTGGCAGCAGAGAGGGAATTTTTATTATTCGCAAAACATCAAAAATTATAGAACTTATTTAAAAAGAATTCTTATTCGATTATCATTTATTTTGAAGGGCTGCTGAGTGACGACACCCTGGCAGGTTGCCATGACAACAGCAGTCAACACGTCCGGGAAAGCAGCAGTTCTTTGTTTTTGTTTTTAGAGAAAAAGTTTTGGAAAGTCAAAAAGGTTATTTTGTTTGTTGCTTATTTAGTTTATTTTATATGCAGTGAATTTTCTTTGATTGTTTTTGGAGCAAAGAGAAAAAAATCTAACACAGATTCTAAATGTAGATCCCAACTTTGCTGTTTTCTTAGATACAAAAAAGTTTCATTTTTTCGTATTTTATTTTCTCTGTTTTATTGATCCACCGTCATAGTGACAAATACTTCTATTGGTCTGCATGGACGTTAGACACGCGCTCATTGAGAGCGAGTTTCTGATTGGTTCAGAAAATGCAATTAGAGAGAAATGAAATTCATCAAACCCAAACTGGAAAAACAGGAAAGAAATTGAGCTCAAATTTATAAAAAACCAAACAGAAGCAACACATTCTAATCTGTGTAGTCTAGCGGTTGCCATGACAACCGCGGTAACAGCGGGTCTGGAAGAGCAGCTGGACTTGGTGGGAAGTTTGCTGCCGACAGTCATGAAGGTTTGTTTCCTTCTTATTTCCGCCCTGAGTTTCTGAATTTGTTTTATTGAATCTTTTGTCATTAAACCGTTTCCTAGCAACAGGAACCGGAAGCAGTGGCCCTGCAGTGGGACAGGTTCCCAGTGGAGCTGATCCAGGAGCTGCTGGAGCTCAGAGCTGAGGAGGTTCTGCTGTAAGTAGGGATGCAAACTGTCCCATGAAAAACAGAATTATTCTGTGTTTAGAAATGGAAGCACCTGTCCCATATTTAGTGGAAAAGAAGCGCACTTTGTCCCTTATTAGAGTAAAGAAATAGTCAGTAAAAAGCTAATGGAAAATGAAGAACAGGGGCACGTTAGATACAAAACTTACGGTAAACTTGTTCCCGTCCCTGTCCTGCGTTGTGACCAACAAGCTGACAACATATATGTATCCAGAATCCCCTCATCCCATTGGTTGAGCCAAGTGTTGCTCACAGAGAACACAGCAGGAGACAGCAGAGCAGCCTGAGGATGTCCATGGGTGATCTGTAGGAAGAATGTGGAACTGCAAACTCTTCTGGATCTCCTCACTCAGGAAAAGGAATCCTGGCAGTCCAAAGGAACAGCAGAGAGGTGGATGGAGGTTCTTTAGGCAGCTCACCTTCCCAACATCCAAGCTGCTTTCCTTTGTCCTCAGCATCCCATCTTCCACTGGTTTTATGGAGAGGATGTTTTCCTTAATGAAGAACAAATTAACTGATGTGCAGAACAAATGATCCACTGAATTAATTAAAGCTGAACTTATTGTCAGCCTCAGTTAGGAGCCGTCTTGCTCAGAGTTTTACTCTGCAGCACTCAAAGACAAACAAATCCTCACTGCTGCAAGAGCTCAGAGGAAATACAAATGGAAAAATTAGGCTATCACCACATTATGTGGCCTTGAGCTAATGATTATTTTTCTGTTTTACAACTGTAGCCTACAGTCATTGGATTTAAGGGACAAATCTGTTTACAAGTTTGCTGTTGCCCCAAAAATATGCACTATTTAAACATTGTTTTATATTCATTTTTACTCTTTGAAGTAAAGCAGGACAGGCTTATGTTTAAGATACTTATTTTATTCAGCAAATTGTTTTTTATTTTGTATTCAAATGAATTGCTGGATAATAAGTTGTTTTCCATGTGTTCATGTCACTCACAGATATGCATCTAATTCAATGCAGATTTGAGTCAGATAGTTAAAAGAAATAATTTCACACACAAAGGGGGGCTTAAAAAAAAAATCACCACACCAGGAGGGTGACAGCAATCGGTTCAGCTGGGACGACCTCCAATAGAAAGAGAAATGAATTAAACTCTATGATTTTGAATGCATCATTCAGTCAAGCTGAAGTTAGTCTGTTACTGAGAGAACTCATCACTAAAGTATTTAAATATTGCAGAAAAATAAATTACAATCTCCTTTAACCTCTTAACATCCACCTCATTTTGGGTAATCCTCACCTATTTTGCATACCCAAATGGAAAAGCAAATAACTTAGGAACTGTAAGCCCAAATTACATGTGCAATACATTATCTGAAAGCTAACATCCTCTAGTTTCCTAATAAATAAATAAAATTGGGTGACTACAACACAGACCAACCTGCATCAGTTTAAACATGACTCAAAGTTGTTGTTTTTTTATTCTCCGAAATGATAGGTCTTATCTTAACAGCATTAATAAAGACATTCTTGAGAAAAGGCAGATTTTATTGTATCATATTTGCTCTACATCATGTTGACCACAAATGTAGAAAATTTCAGACCTCTAGTTATAACAGTTCCAGAGCTGTGGGGTTTGGAACCTTTGGTGTCAGCTTGGAGCAGCGCGCAACGGCTCCACCTGCTGGTAAACATTTTACCGGTGGAATTTTATGCATTCTGAATTATTACCCCCACTTAAAGGGGAACGCCGTTTTTTTACATTGGGCCCTTGATTTTAGGTTATTACATCATTACTCATCCTTATGAGTTTTGTGTCATTTGGAGCCGTTCTGAAGATATTCCGTTATATTAGGTTATATCCAAGTTACGTCTTCCTATGGGCAACAACTTGAAGACACAAACTAAACGGTTAAAGTTTCATTTTTTAAAGTTTAGCTGTTTGTTTTTGCTCCATTTCAATATTAGGTACTATAGATAGATATAAAAGAGATCTGAAAATGGGAAATCTATGGAAATCATTTCCAGCTTTCAACAGCAGCAATTACACTGCCCCACCCCCACATAGAAACACATTTCAAAATATGTTTAATATAGTTTTTTTAATTAAAATTTCTAAATCCATACTTACACTGCAAAAATTGAAATATGATTGTCAGTTTCTCTTGTAATTGAGTTGAGCAGGTAACGCAGATAATGGAATTAGATCATTTATGTTTAGGATAGGCTGAGGCCGACTGGGGTTCAAGGAGACAGAAGCAGACATAGAAAAAGAAGCATAGATACAAAAGGCAACTGTAAACCAGCTCCACAGGCGGCCCCGTCCAGGAAAAACACAGCCAGGCAGACGAGCTCCCATGTCAGAGGATGAAGAGAGAAGTTTTTAGCTCAGTTTTTGCAGTATACACTATGTTATTTATAACGGTTGGTACAGGCTAGGATATGCACTGCAGGAATGTCCTTCTCTCTGATCTAACCAAAAACTCTTTACAATCTTGTTTTAAGATTTGTATACTAAAAAAGAGCTGACTGTTAGATTATTAATCTCATTTTGCAGAAAATTCTCATCATAATAATCTGCCAGTGCAGTAAGATAATTGCTCTTGGTAATCCTGTTCTGGAATCATGCTATATATTCTAAGTACAGGAAGTCTTGCCAATGGCTGATGCTTTCCCCCAGAGTGAGAAGCTACTGTAAGAGGACCATTATTATTGGTTGCTGGACGTCAACAACAAATTTACTGGTTGATGTGCGCGTCACGAGCGAGGCTTTGAAGTGAAAAGAAAGTGATCTGTAAAGCACATTTCAAAACTCAGTCTGAAAAGAGACAATAAAAAAATACTATTTTAAACAGCAACATCTGTATGCAGTGAATTTAGTTCCATTATTGTTGCAAGCAGAGTCCAAGTTTTGTAAATGGAAATTTACAAAATAAAGGTAAATGGAGCATGACATGTAAACGCAACTTTAACGTTACATTAAAAAAAGAGTGGTTTAAAAAAAACAAAATTTGAATTAAAAAAAAAATAAAATGTGCAAAATAAATGTTAAAAGATTGAGAAAAACATAATTCTGAGAAAACAGCGACGATTCTTTCAAAATTTTTTAAAAGTTTTAATTCTGGGTTCCGTCTTTTTCAAATGTCATTTACAGAATGTGTTGTTTGCAATAATAAAATAATAAAACAATAATGGAACAAGATCCTCTCCATAAAACATCTAAAATATGGAGAACCGTGGACCCCGGCACCACAGGCAGGATGAGCATCCGTCTGCAGTCAGAGGCTCAATCAGTGACAAACTGCAGCATCATCATCTTACAGCAGAAAGCTGAGATGCAGAAGAACAATCATATAATATAATAGAACAGAATAGAATAGAAAATCCCTTTATTGACCCATAATGGGGAAATTCTGGTGTTTACAGCCGCAAAAAGATTGTAAAAAAAATTGTCAGACAATGTGGACCTTAGAAAAATTTATAAGAATAATATAATAGTGAAGAGTTAAAAAGATAAGCAATAAAATCCTGTAAAGTGTTTTAACAACTTATAAAACTGGAGAATAAATAACCAATATGCAGCTATGGACATTTTTACAGTAATGGATATTTGAAAATAGCAGCAACATCAGAGATGTGCAAAATGACAGCAGCAGGTTATTTAACTGACTAAGGTAGAAACTGAAAAATCAGCATGAACGGATCAACTTATTGAGGTTGTTGGGAACAGTGGTGGTTCTAGAGTCTTCCAGCTGCTGGGAGGAAGGATCTGTGATAACGCTCCTGGTGCATTTAGGGGAGCAGCAGTCTGTCACTGAAGGAGCTCTCCAGTTCAGCACCAGCTTCATGCATGGGGGGAGACGTTATCCAACAGAGATTATCATTTAGTTAGGATCCGTCTGTTTCCAGAGTCCAGAGGGCATCCAATCACAGAGCTGTTCTTCCTGATCAGCTGATCCAGACTCTTCCTCTCAGCTACAGATCAGCACTGCTCCAACAGACAGCTCCATAGAAGATGGCTGATTCCACAGCAGAGTCATAGAAGGTCTTTAGGAGCGCCCCCTCAGTCTCCTCAGCAGGAAGAGTCTGCTCTGACCTTTCTGCTCCAGAGCCTCAGTGATGGATGGCAGCTCAGATCAGGACACTAAGCAGCCAAAATAGATCATGATAAAAACTAGGAAAGGACTCAAGAGGCAAAGATCCCTTCAGACCATCCAGCAGGCTAAATACGTACAGAAATAGAGTCTGGAACAGCGACCGGGAACTTTTTTGGTTCTTAGGGCCCCTGTAAGATGAGTTCTGTTAGCATTGTATTCCTGACTGTCCCGCTGCTGCAGCCTAATCTACATCACTCCTCTGTTTGCAGTAGAATGGAGAAGGTTCTGGGCTTCACCAAGAGCTGGACCTGCAACAGAGACGCCGTCCTCTTTGATTTCTATCAGTCTGGATTCTGTTGGGCTAAAGAGGCCAAGTTTACCCCCCCGCAGATCGCTCTCACCATGGCGGTACTCCACATGCTGCTGGAGAACCTAACAGGTGCTTCTACAAGCTGATCAATCACATTTTATTCAAATATTTGGTAGCAGTAATAAAAGAAAATCAGATACTTTAATCATACCATTATTAACAGTTTATTAACATGTCATAAACAGATTAGTAACAGCTTAATAAAATGGATCATGCAAATATTTAATGAAAAAGGGAAGCTATTAAGGGTAAAGTAAAGTAAATGTGGTGTCTGGCTATTTTTCCACGGCGATATGCATCTGGCTGATTGGCAAAAGAACATGACTTTCACCTAGAAGTCTCTGGGGTCAAATCCTTGTAACATAAAATAACGTGTGTAAGGTTAAAATAAACTGCAAAATGGCTTTTACACGTAAGGTCAATGAAAACACAGAAAATAACAAACTTTTTTGATGTTTGATAAGGGTTGCAAGCTTTAAATCGGCATTTAAAAACAGGGTTTGCAAAGAATTTTTCAAACTGCAGTATTTAATAATAGATTAATAAATAAATGCTTTTGAATTTGGATTTTTAAATCTATGATTTGAATATTGAATGTGAAATATTTGTATTTTCTTTTCACTGAGTCTTCCACTCCTCCAAGGGGTGCGACTTAAATTCAGACCTAATTCTTCACCATATCTTTATCTGGAACAATAAGATGTTTTTTCTTATTATTCTATTTTCTTATTAGCTAATATTTTACGAAGAGGCAACTTGCAACAAGATACACAGCTGATCTGCTCTTTCTTTAAGAGTTATTCGAATATCCTGGATATGCTTTTTATTTTTAATAAAAATTAAATTTTTTTGATAAAAGTTGATTTTCTAAATAATATAACCTGGTTTATATGGAAACGTATTGCATTCACCAAAGGAAAAAACAAATCTCAGATAATATTGACATCCTGATCTCAATATTATGACTTATGAGATAAGATGTCATATTTAGGAGATCAGGAAGGACATTCATTGCTGAGCTAAGCTACCGGAAACCTGAACAATGAGTGCGTTAATGGATTTAATCTGCTTTTATTTCCTTTTAGGTGTGCAACACTGGGAAATACTGAGTTTGTCGATAGAATAAGTTTTAGTTTGTCAGCATTGTGCAGTAAGTCCTTAGGATTGTTTTGGTAAAAAAGGGCACTCTACTCTGACTCACTGGAAGTCGCACTGTTCCTGCAGGAGCAATTTAACCAGCAGGATGCT
>JAGKQL010000950.1:0-14073 GCA_018398635.1 Cyprinodon brontotheroides
TGAAAAAATGTTTTAATATGAACAAAATGTTTTGTCTGAAAAGTGGAACGTCTCATTTTTTCAGGATAAGGAGCCTCGTTCCAGCGAAAGCAAGACTCTTAAATGCACATCTCATGAACAAGTGAGCCGAATCACTTATACTAAAATTAAACTAATGGAAAATTGCTGCTTTAATGTCTTATTATTTAATAAATTATGTAACTTTTGACCCTTATTCCCTGGTTTATAACAACTGTAATAAGGTGTGTGGCTTCAGTGTGCAGCTCTGATGTGGTTGTTTGTGAACTCAGGGGGGGTGTGCCCGGAACCTGAAAGGTTAGTGGGAACGTTGGTCATAAGGATAGAAAATACTTACTGGTCACACTGGCTGCTCTGAGTGGGGTTTGTTTCTGGGACCACTGGAAGCTAAGAGGCATTCTTCTGACTGCATTTTGTGTTTTTGTGCATGGGTGGCGGTGAGGTGGGTGGAGCAGATAAACAGAGCAGCCTGGAGCATGAAAGACATAAAAAATAACTTTGTAATAGGAGAGTATATCCGCCTGTCCTCAAGTGCAGCTTATGATATTTGCATCTCAACTCTATGTGCTTTGAAGATTCAGTATGAGCATGAATATCATTTCCTTCCCTCTCTGGACTGCCTGGTATCTTCCTCTCATGTCCACGTGTTCCGGCGGTACCTGTGCTGTACTGTAGGGTTAAAAAAAAAAAAGAGTTTGATGATAAATCATCTCTTTAGTTGATAATAATGTAACGTTATTAGAAGAGAATAAATGAAACACTGCAGCAATTGTTACCGTAGCCATGTCTTAGCTGCTGAGTAATTAGAATAGTTAAGTGGTGAAAGGCTCATCTTGCACTGTTACAATGAAAAATCTCCAAACTCTAAGAGAAAACGTATTTAAAGTACCTTTCAGAATAGTCCAAGAAAAAAAAAACAAAGCAGAAAAATGAGGAATGTTTCCACCATGCAGAAAATGTGCACATTTCATGTGCGCAAGTTAATTATGCCACTTCACAGGAGCTTGTGAAAGGATAAGGAAAGCTGCATAAATTTAGCTGTAATCCAGGCAGGCAGAACTCATTTGCAGGGAGGGTCTTATCTGGGCGCTGCAGCTTTCTCACAAAATTAACCTTGGATATTTGGGCCCAGTTCAGCCAGCGTTTGATTCTCTCACTCTATCGCCTTCTCTCTCTCTCTCCCTTTTCTCTTTCTCTCTTCCTTTCAGTCACACATTCTCTGCAAACAACCCCTCCCACTACAATCCAGCCCCCCCTCCCCTATACTTCCTCACTGTTGGTCTGTATGAGAGCCTTACATTGTCTGACCAGAGTTTATCTCTGAGCTAGAGATAGATAGATAGATAAGATAGATAGATAGATAGATAGATAGATAGATAGATAGATAGATAGATAGATAGATAGATAGATAGATAAGGATTGAGATAGATAGATAGATAGATAGATAGATAGATAGATAGATAGATAGATAGATAGATAGATAGATAGATAGATAGACTCCATAGATCGATCAATCTATTTAGGGGTATCACAATTAAAGTGGGAATAATGCCTTATTTAGCACTGAGAACCCAAACCGCACCCCATTCCAAAGGTAGACCCGTTCGTCTGTTTCTATTTGCATTGTTTTCAAACAACTAAAACCAGGCTTTTGATGAGCTGCTGGATAAAACCTGAACTAAACGATATTTCTGACATTTTGAATTGAAAAATTCCTGATGGAAGAGAAAGCCTTCAAACTTCTGGAAACAAAGTCCAGTGGATTGTTTGGAAATTTTTTTGAAGGTAGCATTGAGAAAATTTTGGGAACATTTTTTTTGGGGGGGTTAAAAAGTGGTTAATAAACTGCTTGGTATCCTTAAAGTGTGTTTTAATCTCTTTATGACACGTTGTTTTAATCAGGGACGGATTTAGGAAATTTTGGGGCCCCAAGCACAGAAAGGCAGGGGGCCCTCTGAATGGAGAAGACATCAAACAGCCCCATTCTCCAGATAGTTAATAGAATAGACATCCATTATCTGTTCTAGGTTGTGTCCCTCTCTTCTTGTCCCTTTTCTTCTTGTTTTTTTTCCTCTATGTTTTGTACTCAGCTCTGACTTTTCATGCTGTCTCTGTAAAGGAATGAAAAAGATTTTTTTCCAAGCACTAAGCTTCACTTTACATTGGGCCGCTCGCCTGTGTTTCCAAAAGGCCAAAAGTAAATAACCCAGTCCTTTCTTTTCACCAATAGACGCTTCTCATGATCTGCTGCTGCTATTGTTCTCCATTTTCATTTGATGTGAAATAACGGCTTGCATGAGATCTATGACAGCAGACAAGATAGGGAGCAGGACAGGAGTATGGGTTACCAATCTACTTGCTCTGGGAGCAGCAGGTTCAGCTGCTTTTTAGATGTTGTCTCCAAAGTCTCCAGTAGCAGAAAAAAGTCTCTAGATTTGGCAGCTAGAAGTTTTAGAAATCAAAAGTGCTAGAGGAAGTCTCGAAAAGTGAGTAAATATAATAATACTAAAGCGCTAAGTTAAGCAACACTGCTCTTTTTGCATGGTTTGTTTCAAAATGGTTTGCTGCTGCCCGTTTGGGACCTTCTGAACATGTGCAAATATCTGGATCCAATATGGTGGATACCGAAGGGTATGAACTAAGTACATGCAACAGAGTTTTATGGGGCCCCTATGTAGTTTGGGGCCTTAAGCAACTGCCTAGTATTGCCTGATGGTAAATCCCCCCCTGGTTTTGATTACATAAACTCAGCATGATTTTGAGTGAAAGGTTTTAGAGCGGGTTTGATGGTTCTGTCATACTCCCTTTATCTCTGATCAGGATTTATTAGCAGCTCAACAGTCAAAAGAGACGACATTAAAACCTCAGACATGCTTCCAGGAGGCTCTAACTTAATGGGCCGACAAAGCAACTATGAGCAAAACTTTTCTCATTTTCTTTTTCTCTTGAATTTCTAGTCATCTCGCTGATCTTTGTTTAGCTGAGTCACATACACGTAGAATAGTTATGATGTTTTAAAAACATTTCCAGCTCCTCTAAATAAGTTGTTCAGCTGATTGTCATCATTCCACACACCATCATATGAGACTCCGCCTCCAAACGCCCAAACAGGTATTGGGCGCCGTTTGTAAAGGTAAACAGTCGAAAATGAGGTGAAGTATTTATGGTTATTTAGCGTTTAAAGATTTATACGGGTTTACCATGTCATTCATTCAGAAAATCTTTTTTTTCATTAAATAAAATAAATAGCGTCAGGTTTAGTGGAGGCTTTGAGGACCCAAACACAGACAAGAGGAGGCAGAGGTGAGTTTTCCTGTTTTAATAAAGACTTACAGAAAACTGAGGCAAAAATCCAGAAAAATACAACAAATACTGAAAACCAAAAAAGATCCCAAAACGTCAGGGAAAATTGTCGAGGGAAACAAGAAGAAACCAGCCCCGAGTGACGGCTCTGCTGCTATTTAAAGCCCAGCACTGATCAGACCGATTTGTTTTCCCAGATTGCTGTACCTCCATCACTTTGTGACGCACACACAATAACACCCAGACATTTAGTTTGAGCGAAATATTTAGTATGTGCAAATTAACACGAAAAACAAAAGAAATGCAAATTGACAAGATTTGTGCCTTCCCTGTGTGTTTCTCTGTCTGAGCTGATGTTCAATGCACACCATCTCAAATGCCTTCACTCTCTGATGGGATTCCTGGAACCCGGATCTGTCCTTTCCTTGTGGATCGGAACCGGACTTCATGGACTCCTGGATTCCAGAAGTAGTCAAGTCTGGATCTGAATTCCTGTCCTGATCGGAGTCATGCTTTGCTCACTGGGGTTGATGGCTCAGGCCAAGTCTGGTTGGCAGTGCATCACCTCATCCTGCTATGACAGGGTTCCTGCGGGTCCTTAAAAAGTCTTAAAAGGCATTGAATTCTTCAAAATAAAACTAAGGCCTTAATTGGTATTAAAATGTCTTAAATCAGTCTTTTGTAGGTCTTAATTTTTGAAACATCATAAATAGGATTACTTTTATTATGATTTATTTTCGTAATCTAAATAAAACATTAAAATTGCCAATTTTTATTTTTTATAAAAAAATAAATAACGGCCATTATTGGTTCCGCAGAACCAATAAAAGCGTTGTTGCGGCCGGGACATTTGGGAGATGCACCATTAACTTTTTGTCTGGAAAATATGAGCAGAGATGGCAAAAGTACTCACTTTCCGTACTTGAGTAAAAGTACAGATACTTGTGTTAAAAAATACTCTGGTAAAAGTGGAAGTACTGATTAAACTTCTTTACTCAAGTAAAAGTAACAAAGTACAGGCTTGTAAATTTACTTAAAGTATAAAAGTAAAAGTAGAAACCACTTTTTTCATGCCGTTGCCTACATTTTAAATGGATGTCTGCCAATAGGACTAGATCTCCGTTGTGTTCATTTTCAATCATCTCGTCGTCCATGCTACTATGCTAACGCCACCGCCACCAAGCTGCAATGATTTGCCGCCAATGAATACCGCCGAATCTGTGGATTCATCTTGTAGTGGTGCGTCAAATGCAACGTAGATTCCCATCCAATTAGATTGAATTTGGTATTGATGACGTGAAAAATAATAACGGTAACTCCATTGAAATGATTCAAAACTAAAGTAACGAGCCAATTTTTTAAAATGTAAGGAGTAGAAAGTACAGATATTTGTGTAAAAATGTAAGGAGTAGAAGTAAAAAGTTTGCCATAAAAATAATTAGTAAAGTAAAAATATCAGAAAAATCTACTTGAGTACAGTAACGAAGTATTTGTACTTCGTTACTTCCCATCTCTGAATATGAGCAAGTGTAAATGTAACAAAAATTGTCTCCAGCCAAGAGTTTCCTCCATGGCTAAAACCAGGGAACATACATGAGGCTCAGTGGATTTAGTGCAAGAAGTCATTCAAGCTCAGAACGATGGGAATTAAGGCAGTGGAGTCGCACATGCGAAGTAAATCCAAGAGTTTCAATTAAATCCGTGTTAGGTTGGAGTTTTGTGGCTGACGCGTGTTCCAGGATCCAAAAAAAAACAATAGCCTCCACTGACGTCACGTTTTGCCTTTTTTATTTTAAAACAAAGGCGATAACAAAAAAAACGAACGTGTACAAAAATATACCTCTTAAACTTTCACAAAACTAAAATCTGAGGTTCCACAGTGTAATAATATATGCATGGCTCAAGCAAAACACGGTCAGAAAACCGTGAGCCACCAACCTTCCTCCTCCCGTGTCTGTTTACAACGGTTACCTTACTGGGCACCTGGCGCAGAAAAATGATGTCATCAAAAGGCACACTAAGCAGCGTCCTGTAAATATTTTAAATTAACATTTTTAACTTGTATATATTTTTAATCAAATTATTATTGTCACTCAATAATGTAAATGAAATACCAAATTCTCAAAATACAAATAATTTCAAACTATAAATAAAACAGGCATATGGCGCCTACATTACCGGCCCCTAATTGTTCTAATAACAGAGTAACAAAGAACAATTACCAAACTTCTTTCACTAAATAAAATATGAATCATATCCCAAACCAAGAAATATGCAAATCACTGTTGCATAACCAGGATGCCATGAATTAAGTATGTTAAAATGTCCATTGTTCTTCGTCCAAACTTTAAAGTCCTTAATCACTCCATCTGCAATGAAGAAAGAAAGACAGAGAGAAAATAGGTAAAGAAATAAAGAGAGAGCAGAGCCAGAGGTTGCTAGCACATGGCTCATCGATGGGGCTTAGTCTTTACCACTAGCCCGGTCGTACTCCACAAGCAGGCAGATCTTCGTAATGGGTCTGTCCAAAACATTGGTCTTTGTCTTTATCTTGACTCTGCGGACCAGACCATTCTTATCTGGAACAGCTTCAATGATCTTGCCCATAATCCAGGAGTTTCTCGGTGCACAGTCGTCCACGAGAAGAACGATGTCTCCTACTGCAAAGTTCCTGGATGCTGTGACCCAGCGCTGGCGCTCTTGTAATTGAGGCAGGTACTCCTTGGTCCATCTCTTCCAAAATAAGTTGGACAGGTATTGTACCTGTTTCCACCTGCGCCTTGAGTAGAGGTCGTTTCGGTCAAACAATCCTGGAGGCAACGAGGGTGTCGTCTTGAGCAGCAGTAAATGATTAGGCGTCAGAGCCTCTAAATCATTCAGATCGTTGGATGCCCTAGTGATCGGACGGCTGTTGATTATCGACTCTGCCTCGCACAGGACCGTATGAAGGCCTTCCTCATCAAGGATCTGTTCTCTCACAGTTGAATTCAGCACCTTTCGTACTGATCGTATCAACCTCTCCCATGCTCCACCGTGATGCGATGCGGTGGGGGGGTTAAACGTCCACTTGATACCATGCTGGAGGAACAGATGCACAAATGGTGATGAGTTCCAATCAGCAATGGCATCCTTCAGCTCGCGATTGGCAGCAACGAAATTCGTCCCATTATCCGAGCGGATCTCTTTCACTTGTCCTCTTCGTGATATGAAGCGCCGAATCGCGTTAATGCACGAATCAGTGTCCAATGATGAGGCTACCTCTATGTGCACTGCGCGAATGGCCAAACAAGTGAATATGACTCCGTACTTCTTCAAAATGGTTCTTCCACGCTTGACCTCCAGTGGTCCGAAATAATCCACGCCAACTCGAGTGAAAGGCGGATCATCTGGGATTACACGATCTTGTGGAAGATCAGCCATAAGTTGGGTTCCAACTTTCCCGTGCAGTCGGCGACACGTCATGCACTTTCCAATAACTTTCCTAATGGCCATGTTGGCACTTGGAACCCAAAATCTTTGGCGCAGTTCAGAGAGCATGTGATTGCGCCCACCGTGCCCTGTCTTTAAGTGAATCTGTTGAAGGATCAAGTCTGTTACGTGAAAGTCTCTGGACAGAATGACTGGCTGCTTGCTACTTTCTGGCATAGCTGCCCGACTCAGCCTTCCGCCGACTCGCAACAGGTCATCTTGAAGTACTGGGTTTAGCTTGTACAAGTGACTTCTGCGCTTCACACTCTGTGCCTTGTGCAAAGCCGCAATCTCCTCTGAGTATTTCTCTTTCTGACAGAATTTGATTATGTCGAGTTCTGCTTGCTCCAGGTCTTCTACTGAAAGCTGAGTAGGTCTAATGCTTGCCTTGAAGCTGTCAATCTGGGTTTGGATCAGCTGTTCACTATGAACTGCACTGTCTCCGGTCTTGGCTGCACACAGCTCTTTGCGCTTTTGACAGAGGCTTCTCAGTATGGCCTTCAACTTCAGGAACCACGCCATTATTCTTTTCAATTTGATCCAGGATGAGAAGTGGTTGATTAGTCCTTTGAATGGAGTGACATTCTCTTCCACTTCCACTCGATTCACTGTGACCCTTTTGATCTCTGGATCGTCTGATGTAAGTTGTGTGTAGCTCAACAGAGTGTTGGGCCAACTATCTTCAGGACCATGTAGAAACTCAGGCCCAGAAACCCATGTGGTGTTCTTTAGGAATTGATCCACTCTTTGTCCTCTAGAGGCGCAGTCGGCTGGATTCACGTCAGTGCTGACATGTCTCCACTGCTCAACATCAGAGTTCTTCAAGATAGTGGAGACTCTGTTTGCCACAAATGTGCGGAAACGTGTGGTCTCATTCTGTAGATACCTGAGTACCACCGTACTGTCAGTCCAAAAAATTGACTCTGCAAGTTCCAGTTGTAGCTCTCTTCTCAGGACACCATCCATCTTAATGGCCACCGTAGCCGCGATCAACTCCATCCGTGGAATAGTAGGAGGCCTGAGAGGTGCTACTCTGGACTTGCCCATCATGAACATGCAGTGTGTCTTGTTCTCTGTGTTGCGCAGGAGAAGGTGGCTGACCGATCCATACGCATCCTCGCTCGCGTCTGCGAAGTGATGTAGTTGTGCAAATATGCAACTTCCAAATTCTTCAGGCTTAAGACATCTGGCCACTGAGAAGTGCTCCAAAGCAGGAAGACTAGTTAGCCAGTCTGTCCACTGCTTCTTCACATGCTCCGGTAAGTCTTCGTCCCACCCAATTTTCAATCTACATAGTTCTTGCAGGATAGCTTTAGCTGGCAAGACTACGGGTGACAAAATGCCTAATGGATCATAGACTGAACCGATGACTGAGAGAAGTCCTCTCCTGGTGAATGGGCGATCTCTTATGGTGATCTTGAATTTGAATGTGTCTGACTCAACACACCAGTTGACACCAAGAGCCCTTTCCAGAGGTAGTTCGTCATGATCCAGATCCAAGGTTTTCATTTCTGTTGCCAATTCAGACTTGGGAATGGAGTCAAGCACTTTCCGTCGGTTGCTCACCCATTTGGTGAGGCGAAAGCCTCCTTTAGCACAGATCTTTATCAGGTCTTGACACATGGAAACAGCTAACTCTTCTGTAGCGACGGACTTAAGGCAGTCGTCTACATAAAAGTTCTGTAGGACGGTCTGAACCACTTCAGGTCTGAACTGCCCACTCTGATCTTCAGCACACCTCCTCAAAGCGAAGCTGGCACAACTGGGTGAGGATGTGGCCCCAAATATGTGCACGGTCATCTTGTGCTCCGCCAGCGCCTGGTTGCAGTCACCGCCTTCCCACCAGAGGAACCTGAGCAGATCAGAGTCTTCTTCAGACACCTTAACTTGATGGAACATTGCTTCCACATCGGCCATGATCGCGACAGGCTCTTGTCTGAACCGTATCACGACACCAATCAGACTGCTGGTCAAGTCTGGACCCTGAAGGAGTTGGTCATTCAGGGATGTGCCTTGATAGGACGCAGCACAATCAAACACAACCCTTAGCTTCTGTTTGACAGGGTGGTATACAGCGTGGTGTGGTATATACCATACCTTCCCTTCTTTGTGCATCTTTTCATCCTCTGAGAGTTGCACCGCGTAGCCCTTCTTTAGCAGTTCTTCCATAAAGTCTGTATACTCCTGTCTGTAGATCTCGTTCCTGAGAAACTTCCGTTTTAGGTTTTGTGCGCGCTGCTCAGCAACTGGTCGATTGTTTGGCAAATGAACCGATCTGTTCTTAAGGGGTAGACATAAGGAGTAGTGACCATCAATCAGTGCAGCAGATTCCGTGACCATATCCATGAACTGGTGGTCTTCCCTGGACATCTCCACTTCTTCATGTTTTCCACTTTCTGGAAAATCCACCTTGAACTGTTGTAACCACAGGTTCTCCAAACTGCTGACTGATATGCGGTTTGCAGTTTTCCTCTTTGGCCCTCCTTTGTCTTCGTGGCTGTTTGTTTTCCTCAAAGGTCCATTCACAGTCCAGCCTAGCTTGGTTCGCACAGCATATGGCCCATTACCAACACTGCTCACCAGCTCCCACGGCTCCATAGCTCTAGGTACATTTGCTCCTATGAGCAATCCAATGTCGGATTCGATATGAGGTAAGTGTATTTCTTTAAGGTAGGTCCACCTTTCAAGATCCTTTTGTTTTGGTATGTTTTCTTTGCCCACAGGTATGGATTTCTGTGTGAAGACGTCTGGTAGATCAATGAACTCCTCACTAGACAAACTGCTGATTTCTAAGCCTGACACGACATAAGTTCGAACTGGTTTCTCTTCGTTCATGGTTCTGAGGAGTATGTCGGTCTTTCTTCCAGTGAGCTTCAACTCCTTCATCAATGCCTCTGTACAGAAAGTGGCCGAGCTTCCTGGGTCCAAGAAGGCGTATGTCTGTACCACCGCGCTTCCCTTCTTGGCTTTAACCTGAACAGGAACGATCGCCAACGTACAGTCGTCTTCCCCGGCCCCAGTCGGCTCACCACCATCGGACTCTGCAGCAATGAAGGCGCTGAGGATAGTTTGTGTCTCACAACTCTGTGTCTCCTTTTCTGTTTCAGCAACGGTGTCTTTTTTCTTGATGTGCAGCAACGTTGGATGCGTTAATGAACACACCTGACAGCTGACCTTTGCCTTGCAGAATTTACTCATGTGGCCTTGCTTTAAGCAACCAAAACAACATCCTTTTCCCTTCAGAAAGTCGATCTTCTCATTGTGCGACTTGCTTTTAAGCTTGAAGCACATGTCCAAGTTGTGTTCACCATCACAGAAGAGACACGTCTTTGTTGCACTCTTTTCTGAATTTATGTTTTCCTTTGGCTTTGTGTTTGCCTGCTGTTTTTCCAACTGTATAGCACTTGTAGTGAATGACTTCTTAATTATGCTTTTCTTCTGCTCTTTGCTATTGTTTTGCTTGGGTGGAGGTGCTTTAGCAGATGTATTATCTTTTATGTCTCCAAAGATTGGGTGCAGTGCAATTTTGGCTTGTTTGTTAATAAACTCAACCAAATCTTTAAATTTGATTCTCTTGTCAGGCTGTTCTTGCACACCAAATACAACACCTCTCCACCTTTCACGTAGCTTGTATGGAAGCTTCATAACAATAGCCTTCAAATTCGCCACATTGTCAAGCTCCTCCATGTAACTGACTTCTGTCATGGTGTTAAGGCATGCTGTCAGAAAGAGTGAGAAGGCATTCAGCCCTTCAGCATCCTCTGGCTTGATAGGCATCCAGTTTACCACTTTGTTCATGTAGGCAACAGCAATCTTATAATCATTGCCAAAATGTTCTTTTAACAACCCCTTTGCTTTCTGGTAGCCTTCTTCTGGCTTCATATGAAGGCAGCTCTTTATTAGCTCTTTAGGCTGCCCACTAGTATATTGCTCTAAGAAATAGAGACGATCCTTAGGGCTTTCGGTGCGTGATTCTACACCATGTTCAAATGCCCGTACAAATGTGTTGTAATCTAGGGGGTCACCACTAAAAGTGGGAATATCTAATGGTGGCAGTGTCATCATTTTTTGTTGCTTCACCATCAACTCGGTTATTGTATTCTGACGAGTCATAACACTGCAGAGTGTTTCAACTGTATGGTTATCTGCTACAGTTGTAGCTTTAGGCTGCCATTTGCCAGTAAGCTGAGGCTGCTGTGCACCAATAGGTAGAATCTGCTGTGCAGCAATAGGCTGAGGCTGCAGTGGCATGAAATAACCATGAGTACTGTTATTGTCAGTGACTAGATTTCGACTTACAGGCAGTTGAATAAGTCCTGACTCAAGTGTCATTGAACGGCGTGATGAATGACGTGATGAATGGCTCATTTGAGAAGAACATTCATTTTCATAATTTTTCAACACTTGTAATTTTGCGTCTGAAGCTGCAATGAGCGTTTGCAAATCCAATTGTTCCTTTTTTGCCTTTATTTCAGCTTCCTGGCGTTTTAATTCCTGTTTTTGCTGCAAAGCTATTGCCTCTGCCTGCAATGCAGCTTTCTCCATCTCTGCTTTAAGTCTAAGCTTTGAGGAAGTGGTCGACAGCCTACTTCCAAATACTGTCTCTTGTGATTTACTCCTCTTACTCGAGGCAACAGATACAGCGGATGCACTGTCCGAAGGGTTAATTTCGGCGTCACAGCGTCTAGCTTGTTCAGCGCGAGCCGCTACTATTTTAATCCACATTTCCACGTGATCAATGAAGCCCTGCATTCGCTTCGCATTGGGAATAAACCACGAGTTTTGATCCCTCTCAAACTCTTCCTCATCCATGAATTGTTGCAGACAGTCATTTATATTACACAACTCTCCAAATGAATCTTGAAAACCCACACGTAATTTCCTTTTAACTGCATCCACGTTATTGTCGAATTCCATTAGTGTTTCAATCTGTTTAAGCTGGCTAGTTAAGTGTCCTAGCTTAGCTTTTCTTGACTGTCTTAAGCGATGTAGCTTATCTTCATAGGCTTTCTCAGTCATTTTAGATTCTCTTTTTCCACTAGTTAATTGTTCAGTAACTTCTTCCATAATGGCAGCTTCCGTAATATCCAAACAAATTGCAGCTTACCAGAATGATCATCCACTCTTCCTGTGGTTAGTTACCTTACATCCATGTGTTTGTGGTAAAAGTCCGACCTTGATAATCGTTGTCCACGGTTTCCAAAGTTTCCTTAGTCCTTTTCAACGCGAAACAGAGCCAAGGTTTTCTGACAAAATGTAGGGTAAATCCAAAAGTTTCAATTAAATCCGTGTTAGGTTGGAGTTTTGTGGCTGACGCGTGTTCCAGGATCCAAAAAAAAACAATAGCCTCCACTGACGTCACGTTTTGCCTTTTTTATTTTAAAACAAAGGCGATAACAAAAAAAACGAACGTGTACAAAAATATACCTCTTAAACTTTCACAAAACTAAAATCTGAGGTTCCACAGAGTAATAATATATGCATGGCTCAAGCAAAACACGGTCAGAAAACCGTGAGCCACCAACCTTCCTCCTCCCGTGTCTGTTTACAACGGTTACCTTACTGGCACCTGGCGCAGAAAGATGATGTCATCAAAAGGCACACTAAGCAGCGTCCTGTAAATATTTTAAATTAACATTTTTAACTTGTATATATTTTTAATCAAATTATTATTGTCACTCAATAATGTAAATGAAATACCAAATTCTCAAAATACAAATAATTTCAAACTATAAATAAAACAGGCATAGGGGGTCCTTGGCCTGGAAAACTTTGAAGACCCCTGGTCTAGAGCATAGAACCTCTCTATACAAAGTCAGTGACATAGAAGAAAATCTGATTGGACATCAAAAAGTGGTACGCCACCCGTGTGTTCAGGCCTTTGGGTGTTCACCTGGCTTGCACAGGTGGCAAGCCCAGTAAACCTTAACCAGTTGGCCGAGCTTTAAAAGAAGAGAAGGAGGCAGAGGCAACTAAACAGGTGAGTTGGTAGCTACCCCTGTGATACCAATAGTAGCGGAGCTGAACCAGTGAAGACCAGCCCACCTTATGTGCCCAGTGATACAATACAACACTTTATTTGTTGTAAAAAAAGAGGGTAAAAATATAATAGTAACTGAAATCATGTACAGCCTACATGTTCTGCTTTGGGCTGCTCTGCTCAAAATTCCCTGTTTAACTCTTGGAGATGGTCAGAATGGGCCATGCAACACAGAGTACACCACAGAGCCAATTGTTAGGCAAAAAGCAGATATGACACTTACCTGATCAGACAAAGTTTTGGTTTTATTTAAATAACTCCATGCCCTCTTAATCTGCTTTATTGTCCAAAGTGGCATGCTATTAGATGCCAAAACTGGGATGGAGATTATTTTTATGCTAGAGCATTGGACAATTACAGTAATACAGTAGTTCTCCGTAACAAAATTGACATAAGGTTGCTTTTAAATATAATATAAATAATTTTTCTTTTTAATTTTTGTTTTTGAGTTTTTATTTATTTAGGGCCGCTTTATATATTATTATTACATTTATATTTAGTAATTGTTATATATTCTAAGCAGACATCGCCTATATATCCAAACACTACAAATCACAAATCAATAATCTTACTCCAATATACCCAGACAACAGTACATTTTAGATGGCTTTATTGTTGTGTAATCTAACCCCAAACAATGGTCAAACTTGCTTGATTGCAGTATTTGGTCACAACTGTAACAAATACAATAAATTTACTCTTGTGGTTCCCAGTACTTTATTTGTCCAGTTAGATAGACTTGTACAGAATGCAATGTCCACATCTAGTATACCTTTAAAAAGATCAAAATGTTTGAAAGAAGTTCATTTAATGACCTCTGTATTCTTAATATCATTGTGCTGGGAATTTATGCATTTGATATAATTAAATTCACAAAACATGGTGTGTCTTTAAAATCATGAAATACATCTTTGGTGTTTCCTCAATTTTTATTCTGTTGTTAGACTCCCCTCACATGTCAATGTTTTAGTTGGATTTATTGTAAGTGCATATTTGGCTTTAATGTGTCTTATGTAGTATGTGATGTATTTGATAGTGTATCTTGACCCACAGGTCTCCCTTGCAAAAGGGATTTTTAATCTCAATGGGTATTACCTAGTTGGAATAAAGGATAAATAAAAAATTCTGAAAAACCATCTCAAATAGATTTGCATTTCTTTCGATTGTGGGATATTTTTATTCATGTAGATTCTGGATTTGTGTTAGAGCAAAAATCCTTTAACTGTTTTTTTTCTTTTTTTTTT
>JAGKQL010000953.1:9872-32898 GCA_018398635.1 Cyprinodon brontotheroides
AACTCTGAGTGGACCTAGTTAAAATTGATTGAACTAATTGATAGCAACCATTGTGAAACCGAACACTCAGAGTTCCCGATTTTAGGCTAGATCAGTTAAGAGTAACGGATTTTAATCTGAAATTGTTAAACGTGCTTCTTGAAACAGAGCCTTGTCAACAAAAAATATTTGATCGTATATACTGGTACTTGCAGTTTTTAACCACAAACCTTAAAAACCCTTTATATTGACTTCCAACTTATAAACACCAGCGGGCAATCCCCCCACAGGCTGGCTGCTGCAGAGAGCTTTCAGCGGGGATTCCCAGCTCTGCCGCCTACCAGTATGCTAGAAGTCTGGCTCTCTGAACAAGAACTGCATACAGTATCTTAGAAGGATCATAATCCTGAGGAGCTGACTACACAGATGCTGTTTTGAGATGTACTTTCTTACTTAAGAACGTGTTAAATCTTTTCTTCCAAATCATCAAAAATAAATACAGCCAAGCTTCTGTCAAGCACAGCACAAAGCAGATAAACAACCAGAGTGCAAAGCATATAGAGCATTTAAGCATCAAAGATTCTTGACCAGCGTATGACCCAGCATCAAGCCCGGTTAAAAGCCCCAGAATGAAACAACAGGTTTTCTTCCTTTTATGGTATGCTCATGAATATTTAGATGAGCTGTGCGCTGAATGGTTGGTTTACAATGAGCGAAGCTGCTGAGCAAAGAGGCATCATAGCCATAAGCACTCACTCACTGAAACAGCGAAATTGTTGATATGGTAGGGTGACCAGACGTCCTCCTTTTCCCGGATATGTCCTACTTTTCATACGTAAAAAAATGTCCTGGGGAAATTTCAAAATCATCCGGGATTTTGGTCGACTAATTTACTGCATGTAGTCGAAACACACCGGGCACTTGAGCCTGTGGGGGGCGGAGCAACAAAACCCGATCCGGTGACAGTAGTCTGCACGGTGGCCACGGTGGCCCCATGCTTCCCACCTCTTGCCTTACCGGCCCCAAGCCCCCCTCCTCCAGCTGAGGACGGCTGGCTCAAAGCTCTCTGCTGTGGTCCGGTCCAGTCAGCGACCCAGCAGTCGACACTTCATACCACACCCACACGCCACCCCACCCCCGCCCCCCTAGCATTGCTATCAACAGCTTAGTTTAATAAATTAGTACTTAGAGCTTGCAGTTTGATTGTCGGAACAGCCCCTCATTTCAGTAAAAGAAGTTTAGCAAATCCTGCTTTGAACTGTCCAAGATTTTGAAAGCTGTCTTCGGAAAAATGCTTAGAGCAAATGAACAGCTGAACATCAAACTTTGCAGGGATCCTCTCATAGACAAAATACAATCCATGTCTGTTGAATCTGAAAAATGTCCCCTATCTCCATGCAGCCTGGAACACTGCATTTAGGCCCATGGCCCTGGCTCATTTTCAGTACTGCTCTGTACTCCTTGTAGAAGTAAAACCCAACTGTAGGCTAAACAGCTTTCGAATCCAGTGTCTACATCTTCTTCGGGGACCTCTGTCTATGTTCTTGGGCCAGTGAACTAGTGGGCTGGTCTGTATGTAAATTTCGTCGCATTTGGTTTGAAAGCCTCATCACAGATCAAATGAGAAGCTCCAGTCATTCGGGAGAGTGAATTAAATCATAATGAAAGCACAATGATGTTGCTAGCATAGCTGCAATGTTGATTTTGAGATGATAAAAATCAGGTTGCAGAACGTTATTTCTCTATCTATGATGTTAGTTAGGCCTGACGTTTCAGGCTCATAAAGACATATTTGCGGTCAACTATGACAGAAAAGAGACTATATAGTTTGGTTGAACTCAAATCAAAACGCACAAAGGCATTGGATTTGTTTCTTTTTTGTATATATAATATGAAACTATCCAGAAATGACCTGTATGAACCTACTCACAAGCAAAATGTATTTTTATGTTGCTTCTTTTCAGATTTGTGGAGATTTTGATGTAACATACAGAACCCGCCTTTTTGTTGATTTGTTGATACAGCAGTATGGAGGACCAACTCTGCCATATTTAAAAATAAATACAGAAATAAATAAATGCTTAATAAATAAATAAGCATACAATTAATTGCCACCAAAAATACAAACAACAAATAAATGTAAGTAGAAATTAAATTATACAGCTAGTCATAAAGGTATATAACTGTTTTAATTGGCTTCTTTATTTCTTTGCCTTTTTAATATTTACCTTATTTATTTTTTGTCATTTATTATCTTCAACTTCATTTTTTAATTACTTATATTTTTAAGTATTTATTTATGTGCATGTTATCATATTTTTGTCTGTTTTGATCCTTCCTTTGTATTTTAACTTAGTTATTTCTTCGCCACTTCTTTCTGCCAGCCCTATTTTCCTTTCTGTCTCCCATTATAATATACTTTAAATTACATTTCATTTGCTGAAAGCTGGTTACTTTTTGCGGCAATTTACTGTATGCCTCTATTTCAATATTGAAAGTTACTTATTTTATTTCTGTATTTGGTTTTAAATATGGCAGAGTTGGTCCTCCATATAGCTTCCCATTCATACAGCGCTTGCGCGTGCATGAAATGCAGCCTTTCATGGTGCCGTGAACTTCCCGGCGGTGGCGTTACTGAGGAACAAATGGGGTAAATGTGTGTTCAGAGGCAACATTACATAGATGTCCAGTACCTACCTTGTTCGGGTGCCTTGACCCATTTATTTCTACTGTGTAGTTCTGCCCTCTTTAGTCCAGCTCAGTCCATAGATCTCTGATGGGTAACTTTTTCTTTCTATAGTTTCTTCTTGTGCAAATGCTGCAAAGCTGCCTCTCTGACAGTCAATCTCACACATCTGTGACTCAGCACCTGTGTCTTACCTTAATACCTTTCCTGTCATAAGGCCCCTCTAGAAGTAGTGTTATCATTCTTCTATCTCCTATTAAGTGAGATCACATTGTACGATGTATTATTAATATGAACTGTTTCACATGAAACACTAGTACTGTACATACTATCCTCACCAAGCTGTGATAACTGTGATTAAATTCAGTATAAGCAAATGCCATATGTTGCCACTCCTATCAAATTCCTGCCCGCCCCTCTTGCCACCCCATAAATATTTTTTCTAGATCCGCCCCTGTCCGGTGAGCCCAACCAGGGATTCCGATCTAAAAAGGAACAGACACACATCCAGGGTTCAAGGAATCCACAGAGAGCTCCATGAAACCAGCAGCAAGCCAAATGAGCAGACATTCTCATTTGGAGACAGGCAGGCTCAGTGGTTGAGAGGAACAGAGACAAGGCATGGTACCAGGAAAACTGTGAAACTTTAAACTGGCTCCAACCAAGAGCCAGGCCTATGCAACTTAAAACTCACAGCTTAGATCTGCTATCAGGGCAAATCATGACACAAACAGCTGAAACTCTCAATTAAAAAACCCAATACATATGACATGTGTGATGAAGTGCAGGTGTTGCACTCAGCACACATGAAGAGAATAATGTCTCTATAAAATATCAGGAAGTCTGTGCTTATACATCATGTCACGAAAAGGATTGTGGGATTCCTTATAGTTGCTTAGTGCCATCAAGCGGCCTTGATGGCAGGAACTTCAGACAGCAATTTTTATGGAACGCTGAGACACATCGACTTTGGCTAAAGTGTTCTTACCAGTTAGACCATTTGAAATGCCTCCCCAGCATCTTGACGTCCAGTGGGCATTTTCACTGTCAGTGAAGTTTTAGATGGTATTGTCATATACTGATTTTGGTCTACTGTGTTTCATCTAGTTTGAGTTGGTACAGCCACCACCATCCAAAAGGACATTTAAAGTAGACGGTTACAAGGCTGGTTATACTCCTGCAGCAGTGTGTTGCAGTGAGCTTGTTGCAGTGCGGGTATGGCGCGGGCATTTTTTGATTTATGCTCAATATTCAGCGTGGTCTGGCTATGTTAATTCATGCCACAACGCAAAGGGAAAATCACAAACTAGCTGTGGCTCTATATATATGGCAAGGCAGTAGAGGCGTGGTATGGTAGTTTGGAGCTAGCGAACATGAGGGCAAAAATCCACCTACAATTTGGGAGGGCACAGCAGAGTCTCTCGTTTACTGCGACACCTCACGCATGAATTACCTAGTTCAAAGAAGTATAAATCAGCCTTAAGCCTTCCTCTGCTTATAAGAGTAACAAAGAAGGAGATCAAGATTAAGATCACAATGAAAAATGCAAACATGGACCTGAGTGAAGATTCTAAAATCTAATTAAGTTGTAGTCATTCGATTTGAATGAGTGTTCATCCAGCAACATTTTATGTTTGTGCTGCTTTTGTTTGAAAGTTATTAAACAAAAGTCAAAAGATTGACCACTGTACTGTTGTAAAATTAGGCTGTCTTCTAGGTATTTTGGAATCTGAAGCTGACTACTGTCATGATTTTGTCACGGCTTGTCTGGAACCACATCTGCCCCCTCCCAAACTGTTTAAGGGTGATTCAGAGCATTGTCAGGCCTTCTTGACTCAGTGTGAAATTCACTTCAAACTTGTGCCCTCCATGTTTCCTTCTGATAGAGCTAAAGTGGCTTATTTAATCACTCTTTTAGCGGGCAAGGCTAAGTTGTGGGGAACATCAGGGTGACGAAACAATCCTCACCTATGTACTTAATACGATGACTGTTCTTGGGAACAAATCTGATTATTTTGCCCTGTTCTTCATAGTAGAGAAGCTTTGAGGGGTGTTTTTTCTTTGTTTGCCACACTTAACATACACGAGTAAAGGCATAAGCGGTGATACGTATCCCTGTGTCATTTTGTCATCATTTTTCCCGTCTATAAGGGGTAACATAGACAGAGGTAAATAGAGAGAGCTTAGGGGAAATGAAAGGGCACTAGGGAGCAACATAGAATAACAAGTGGAAACAACATGGTCTAAAGGAAACTAGAAAGAACTTACATGAGACTAGAGGAGAGAACAGACTAACGACTAAAACATAAGGAATGACCAAGGGGAAAAACACTACAAGATAAGAGGAGAACATGCCCTAAAGATAAATAACTAACAGAACCTAGACCAGGCAACAAACAAAACCAATTACCGGTATGTAGAAAAGTGTTTTCCAGGAAGAGCAAAACTAAGAGTACAAAAATGAATCAGGATAACACAGAACAAAACAAAGCATACTCGAGAATCCAAAAAAATTTAAAAATAAACAGAAAAAAAAGGTCCATAAATTAAATGTTGCAGTAACTCATAGGTTATTTGTTATCCAGTCGTTGTAGTTGTTGTATCAAAAAATGTATCACCTGCTTTCCACAAAAGTTTAATTTTTCTATAAATTCAATTTAATGACAAAAATTAAATATTTTCATTTTATGTACAATGTTTTTCATTAAATTAAATTCTCATCTGAGGATCTGTGATTAAAATAGATCTTAGGACAACACTAGATTCAAAAACTACAATGATGCTCTTCCTCATAATAGCAGAAAAGAACTGAAAATGTTTTACACACTAAAAGGAACAATAAAACCGAAATCTTCCATACACGTCGGTAATCCCCCATGATGACAACGATTTGTTGTTAGTTCCTCTTAATATGAGTATAAATATGAGAGCAGATCCTCGCTAAACAGCTTATGTTGAACATGTTTCTGTTTTCTGTTTGCAGGTCTGCGTGGAGTTGGACCAAGGAAGTGCTGCTTCCAGTTCAATGACAAGAAGGTATCAATAAATAGGGTGCTGGGCTACACCAAAACCAGTCAGCGCTGCCCCAACCCTGCCTTTGTGTGAGTATTCACTGTTACAGAAGTGCACCAGTGATACTTCATCTGGTCCTGGATCTCCTGACACTATCCTCTTCCTTTTTCATTTCCAGGCTGAAAACAGTTGCAGGCCGTCAGCTGTGTGTCAGACCTTCAGCACCCTGGGTGAAGGAGCTCATCAGCCAGCTGGAGGCCAAAAAAGTTTCTGGTTCAAACTCCAACCTGTAAACGTGCAAATAATCTACCCACAAGCCAGCCTACATGATTATGTAGGTTGGATGTGATGCTACAGTTTCTTACAGAAAACTAATTTTCTTCATGTAAATGAAGCATTTTTATTGTTGTTGTCATACGGAACAACACATATGTTTTTTTAAAATACAACACTTAAGTTCAACCATCAACTTTTTGTCTATTGTATTTTGAACTGACCTTACAAAGTAACTAATGTAAAAGACAAATGTCTTCCAAATCCACAAGTGTCATCTTTATCCAATAAGCTATGATTGTTGCACTTGCTCCTGTGATACTTTAACTGTTGTTTTCTGATTATATTTAAAGTCTTATTTTACCCAGAAGTATTTTAATCCATTCAGAAGTTTCTTGTCCATTTTTGTGTATGTTTGAACCAGTGTATTGCTTACAAAATAAAGCTCATTACTTCTAAAATTCCCATCAGTCTAATTTTCTTACCCTCGTGTTTTCTTATTGTTGGTGAACCTTTGATTGCAGATAATATAATTCACTTTTGCATCTCAACTCTGTTTCTGTCTTTTTGTCAGGGTCAATGACTCTAAACCAAAGAAATCTGGCCTATTTAGGTTCTATTAGCATCTTTAACATTTGAAGCTGGAGAAGATTACACACACACATACATATATATATATATATATATTTGCCGTTTTCGTATTATAAGAGAATAACACATTTTAGATCTGAATGAATGTAATATTTTTCTGTACATAGCTGGCTGACAACAAAGTCGAAAAAAAAAATTTATGGAAAGTAAGTGTATTAACAAATGGAGGCCTGGATTTGGACTATCCTACACCAAATCCTGACAGGGGCCAAAAAAGTTTCTGGTTCAAACTCCAACCTGTAAACGTGCCAATAATCTACCCACAAGCCAGCCTGCATGATTATGTAGGTTGGATGTGATGCTCCAGTTTCTTACAGAAAACAAATGTTCTTCATGTAAATGAAGCATTTTTATTGTGGTTGTCATATGGAACAACAGATATATTTTTTTTAAAGATACGATACTTAAAGTTCAACCATCAACTTTATCTCTATTGTAGTTTGAACTGACCTTACAAAGTAACTAATGTAAAAGACAAATGTCTTCCAAATTCACAAGTGTCATCTTTATCCTATAAGCTGATTGTTACACTTGCTCCTGTAATACCTTAAATGTTATCTGATTATATTTAAAGTCTTTACTCAGAAGTGTTTTAATCCATGCAGAGGTTTGTTGCTTACAAAATAAAGCTCATTACTTCTAAAATTCCCATCAGTCTAATTTTCTTATCCTCGTGTTTTCTTATTGTTGGTGAACCTTTAATTGCAGATAATATAATTCACTTTTGCATCTCAACTCTGTTTCCGTCTTTTTATCAGGGTCACCGACTCTAAACCAAAGAAATCTGGCCTATTTAGGTTCTATTTAAGCATCTTTAGCACTTGAAGCTGTACAAGATCATACACACACACACATATATATATTTTGGGTTTTTTGTATTAAAAGAGAATAACACATTTTAGATCCAAATGAAATATTATACTGTACGAAGTTGAATTTGCTGACAAAGTAAATAATTAAAGAAAATTAAGTGTGTTAATAAATGGAGGCCTGGATTTGGAGTCCTTAAAGCAGGGCAAAATGATGCTCAATATTGTATGTGGCCTCCACCTGCCTATATGACCTCCATACAAAGCCTGGGCATACTACTCACATGCTACTGGTGGATGGTCTAAGGAATCTCCTCACAGACATGGACTAAAGCATCCACCAACACCTGGATAGTCTATGGTGCAAATTGATGTTGGTGGATGGATCGAGACATGATGTCCCAGATGTGCTCAATCGGATTCAGGTCTTAGGAAACCGGCGGACTAGCCCATAGCTTCAATGCCTTCATCTTGCAGGAATGTCTGACACCCTCCAGCCACATGAGGTCTAGCATTGTCCTGCATTAGGAGGAACCCAGGGCCAACCACACCAGCATGTGGCCTCACAAGGAGTCTGAGGATCTCATCTTTGTACGTAATGGCAGACATGCTACCTCTTGTGAGCACACAGAGGTCTCTGCAGCCCTCCAAAGAAATGCCACCCCTCACCATTACTGACCAACTTCCAAACCGGTCATGCTGAAGGATGTTGCAGGCAGCAGATCGCTCTCCCTCTGTCACATCTGTAACATTTTCTCAATATAACCTGCCTTCATCTGTGAAGAGCATAGGGCACCAGTGGCCAATATGCAAATCCTGGCTTTCTCTGGCAAATGCCAAGCGTCCTGCATGGTGTTAAACTTTGAGCACAACCTCAATTTGTGGACATCCGGCCCTCCTACCATCCTCATGGCATGGGTTTCTAACAGTTTGTGAAGATACATGCACATTGGCTGCCTGCTGGAGGTCATTTTGCAGGGCTCTGGCAGTCCTTCAAAATGGGAGAATAATGATAGAATGAAGCGGAATGATGGAAAGTGGTCCTTATGTCCTCCGGCTGTCTAAACATTCAGCAGTATAAATATAGAAAATAGCTCAGAATGAATAAACTATTTTGAGGTATGAGAAAGATAGATCCAAGGAGAAACATTTGTTTGACTGTTATTCCCGATATTCTTGCAGTTATGATGTACCTAGCTAACCTTGATGTCCTGTTCAGAGGGAAACACTGGTGACTGGTAACCTAAGTAGACTTGAGATGAAAAGAGACCAGTTGCAGAGGAGACATGAGAATCTGCATACTCTATTCATGGGAGGAACTGACGCCAGTCAAGGGATTGAGGAAGTGAGAAAACTGAAGCTGGATTCTAGATTCCGATTCATACGTTCTGTTTGAACATTGGACTGAAGATGGAAACCGGAAGAGAGACGTGACATTGACTGCTTTGCAGAACAGTTTCAAGACTTTAAAAAATAATACCCTAGACCCTGATCAGATAAGATGTCTTGGGGAGTTAGTGGATATTTGTTCTTTCTGTAATCTAACTGAGACCTTGGTAATCATAACAAGGATGGAGGGGACTGTATTTCTTCCACACCAAAAAGAAGTCCACCACCAGCGCGAAGGAAGAGTGATGGATGATGCCTGCATTCATTGAATCATTTATGTCCTTCATGTTCTCACACTCCAGACAACATTGGTTAAACACATTGCTTGAAGGCAAATGGGCACCATGGAGGATATTAACATGGCATTCATGGACGATGGGGGATAGATAGAGAGCCTTAGACTTACTGAACACCTGTTTAGAGTCAAGGTATTCAGCTGGTATGTTAATAAGATCAGTGGGTTTGCTATTGCCCTGGGTGATGGGAAGAAGACTGGGATGAACGGCAGACTGTAAACAGGCAGAGAGACAGTAATACCCCTTTCCCGCTGGGCGAAGAACCCGTTAAAACCAATCGGCTTTTAGCGGCAGTGGAAACAGCTCACTGATTCACATTGACCTGTATCAAATAACTCAGCAAACAAACGGAGTTTAAATTGCCTTCAAACTGCTCAGCTCTAATTGGCTACAGTGTGAACATCATTGGACATCGACCCACTGAATTACATGATACACTTAATGGCATCCCCGTCATAAAATAATCTTAAAAATTATCTCCCTTCTTAAATGACCATTCCCCCATACTATCCTCTGTAACATTTTACTACTGAATGTGTAAAATGTCTACTATATGCTAACAGTAATGGCAAAAATATCGCCATTTAAACAATTGGTGGGCTGTGGGCTTAAAAGTAGCCTGAGCAAAATAAATAAAATCAAGAAGTGGCCCACCATGACCATGAAACTGATCCCAGTGGGAAATTATATGTGACAAAGAAACAAAGACCAGGCTAATTAGCAGATTGGGAGCAGGTGTGAACAGAGGCAAGAAGGGAGCTAGGGAAAAGGAGACTGACACAAAAGGGCAAACAGGAAATATCTAAGAACTGAAATACAATCAAAAATACCTAGAACACAAGAATGAAAAAGACCACCAAAAAAAACTCAGAGATAAAACTTGAACAAAACCAAAACCATGACAAAACCTCATGTTCTATGTCTGTCCCAATCTGAACAGTAATGTGCCAACCCCCACTTTTTTTAGATACAGTACATGTGTCTCTGCTTGCTCTTTTAATTCATGTCAACTTCCAGAAAGGATGATTGATAAAAATATTTTCTTAAATAAATTCTGAAATATATTTCATTAAAGTAAAGGGAGGCAAAATAATCAATTAACTTTATTCAGTTTGAAAATATAAGAGGTCGTCTAGCTCTACCGTCTCCATTTCACAACAAAAAAAATTTTTGTATGAGAATATTTTGTGTTCATCAATATTCTAAATAGAACCTGTCCAATCTCATACAGCAGCAACACCTCTGTGATTGACAGGCTCATATAGATGAGGACCGGAGTCAAAGCTTCGCATTTGAACGCCAGGTCATTCCACTTCTGCACCGCTTATACTCAAGTAAAACCTGACTCAGTCTGGGACCCCCGCCCCAACTCCATCCATCAAGACACTGAAGAACATGATCCACATGAGGCAGTAACCCCCTCCACCACCACCAGGAAGCTAAAAACAAAAATATTATATCCACATTCACTGAAAATGAAGTCAAGGCAGACCTTTGCCCTGCTTCCCTGTAGGGTGAGGGTCTACTACAATTAGGGTTTGCATACAGAGTAATCTGATGAGGTTGAGTGATGAAAATAGATCATAGGGCCAGAGCGGGGAGAGAGACCATAGTTTGGGTCAAAAAGGGGAAACCACGTTTTTCATCGGTATTGCAGAAGTGAAAAGTTTACGTGTGAAAAGGAACAATAGAGCCAAAAGTTTCCACACACGTAGGTTATCCCCCTTGATGACATTGATATAAGGCGTTTTCTTACATACATATAAAAGCAGATCATCTCCAAACAGCAGAAACAACAATCTGACCTCAGCTGAGATAAAATAACCTGCTGCTGCCTAATAAACAAACTTCAGGATGGCTCGTCTGGTTCTGTCTGCGATTGTGCTGATGATGGCTGTCATCGCTTTCACTGAAGGTAAGGTGAAGCTTTAAAGAAACATTCATGTTGACATTTTGATGTATCAATTACCTTTTATCTAATGCAATCTAACTTAAAATATAGAATCAAAATTATTTTTTATAGCAACTTTATTAAAATAAAACAAGACGACTTTATCACCGAGAATTAACGCCGCATTTTAAATCAAAAATGTGTTTACAAAATATAGAACATCTTAACCATTATTGATTAATGACCAGGAAATTATAACTTACCTCAACGCTTTATAACGCTTTTAAATGGTCAGTTTCTTAACTGCTGATAGGGTTGGTAGTGTCATGTCTTCATAGAATCACATTTTACACAAACAAAGTTTTATCCTTTGAAACCCCACATGTTTGTTTTACTAAAGTAATGGAAAACAAATTTAAATGCATTCCATCTACACATCAATGCACCTTTTCTTCTGAATCTGCATTTTGATTTCATATTCAGAGATGTAAGATCTAAGTCAGATGAACAAGGAAGAAACTGTACAATCTCTTAAAGTAGAAGAAACTGCATCAGATGGCACCTTTTTTATTTTCACAGGAAATTAAGAAAGGGAACTAAAGGAGTGGAAGATCTGATAAACATGTTTCTGTTTTCTGTTTGCAGGTCTGCGTGGAGTTGGACCAAAGAAGTGCTGCTTCCAGTTCAATGACAAGAAGGTATCAATAAATAGGGTGCTGGGCTACACCAAAACCAGTCAGCGCTGCCCCAACCCTGCCTTCTTGTGAGTATTCACTGTTACAGAAGTGAACCAGTGATACTCTATCTGGTCCTGGATCTCCTGACGGTCCCCTCTTCCTTTTTCATTTCCAGGCTGAAAACAGTTGCAGGCCGTCAGCTGTGTGTCAGACCATCAGCACCCTGGGTGAAGGAGCTCATCAGCCAGCTGGAGGCCAAAAAAGTTTCTGGTTCAAACTCCAACCTGTAAACGTGCAAATAATCTACCCACAAGCCAGCCTGCATGATTATGTAGGTTGGATGTGATGCTACAGTTTCTTACAGAAAACTAATTTTCTTCATGTAAATGAAGCATTTTTATTGTGGTTGTCATACGGAACAACAGATATATTTTTTTTAAAATACAACACTTAAGTTCAACCATCAACTTTTTGTCTATTGTAGTTTGAACTGACCTTAGAAAGTAACTACTGTAAAAGACAAATGTCTTCCAAATCCACAAGTGTCATCTTTATCTTATAAGCTATGATTGTTGCACTTGCTCCTGTGATACTTTTACTGTTGCTATCTGATTATATTTAAAGTCTTATTTTACCCAGAAGTATTTTAATCCATTCAGAAGTTTCTTGTCCATTTTTGTGTATGTTTGAACCAGTGTATTGCTTACAAAATAAAGCTCATTACTTCTAAAATTCCCATCAGTCTAATTTTCTTACCCTCGTGTTTTCTTATTGTTGGTGAACCTTTGATTGCAGATAATATAATTCACTTTTGCATCTCAACTCTGTTTCTGTCTTTTTATCAGGGTCACCGACTCTAAACCAAAGAAATCTGGCCTATTTAGGTTCTATTTAAGCATCTTTAGTATCTGAAGCTGGAGAAGATTACATACACACACGCACACACACACATTTATATATACATATATATATATATTTATTTATTTGCCGTTTTTGTATTATAAGAGAATAACACATGTTAGATCTGAATGAATGAAATATTATTCTGTTCAAAGTTAAATCGGCTGACAACAAAGTCGAAAAAAAAATAATTAATGGAAAGTAAGTGTATTAACAAATGGAGGCCTGGATTTGGAGTCCTTAAAGCAGGGCAAAATGATGCTCAATATTGTATGTGGCCTCCACCTGCCTGTATGACCTCCTGGGCATGCTACTCATGAGTTGGTGGATGGTCTAAAGAATCTCCTCACAGACATGGACTAAAGCATCCACCAACACCTGGATAGTCTGTGCTGCAAATTGATGTTGGTGGATGGATCGAGACATGATGTCCCAGATGTGCTCAATTGGATTCAGGTCTGAGGAAACCGGCGGACCAGTCCATAGCTTCAATGCCTTCATCCTGCAGAAATGTCTGACACCCTCCAGCCACATGAGGTCTAGCATTGTCCTGCATTAGGAGGAACCCAGGGCCAACCACACCAGCATGTGGTCTCACAAGGGGTCTGAGGATCTCTACATTGTACCTAATGGCAGACATGCTACCTCTTGTGAGCACACAGAGGTCTCTGCAGCCCTCCAAAGAAATGCCACCCCTCACCATTACTGACTAACTTCCAAATCGGTCATGCTGAAGGATGTTGCAGGCAGCAGATCGCTCTCAACAGTGTCTCCAGCTTCTGTCACATCTGTAACATTTTTTCAATATAACGTTCTTGATCCCAGGCTGTCTTTTCTTCTCTTCATTTAAGGCACACAGATGTCACAGTGGGCTAATGTTTGAACAAACTGTGAGGTCATCCAAACTCATCATATCTTTCACCAATATGCAATAATTTGTACAATAGAACCAGGCGTAGCTCAACATTTTTGTATCTGAACATATCAGTAATCTGATTTCCGTTCACTTAATTTATATTCATACATAATTCCCTCTGCGCAACATGTCATCTCAAATCACTTTAAAGGGCCAATGATAGTTATATCATACAGATAGTAACAATACATGTGAAATTGAGCAATTATTATCAAATCTGTTTCTATCTACATAATAAGCTGGGGGGAAAAAACCTGTGTAATATTCAATTGACTTATTTTCAACACTAGAGGGAGCAACTCCACCAGTTTATACTGGAATAGTTTAATAGTTTGATGTGTGCAGAATTTTTGCTGCAGTTGAAATTATGAACAGCTCACTACCGAGACACCCTGTACTTTCAAAGCATTGATATTTATCTTACATTGCTTGGTATATTTTAAAATCTGTTAAATGTACCCAACCATAGAATATGACTTATTGTCCCACTGCAGGCAAATTCAGATGGAAAAACTATTAACAGTAGGAATGTAAACAACTGTGAGGTTTTAGGGAGCAGTATTTGTTATTGGCTGCTATTAACACTACTAGCGCTTGTGAACAATGAAGGGCTTTGCTCTGGGAACTCCCCTGGAACGTCTGGAGATAGTTTTTTACAAAAGGATATTTCATAAAGCACGGAACGTCTTGGACAATCTTAGAGGATCCTCTTTAGAAGACTATTGAACAACATTAGAGTATCGTCAGTCAAAGGCTTCTCTAAATCTGCAGCAGGAGTTCCTTCCTTCCTACAACAATTAACATCTACAACTTGTTAAAAACCATTGGACTGGCAACAGCATTTAATTTACCCCCTTTTTCCACTTTTTTCCCCTTGTTTTTAAAAATAAAATATTGTTTTAACTTGGTTGAGATGAATCAGAGCCAGTAATACGGACTGTATGTCCCTAAGTAAGCTGGTGCCTCTGAACAGAGGAGGACCACATGCTGATTGCTTCACACCATCAAACACTGATGCAATTCACAGCAATTCATACAAAAGAAATGTCAACCAAGTTCTTAGTTCATATTTAAAACACTATATTACTGTTTAGCTGGCCCTAATATTCAATTTTTCACAGCAATCTTCAGCCTGATCATACACACAGATTCAAGTCAATTACACTGTGTGCAGAATTATTAGGTAAATGAGTATTTCGACACTTCATCCTTTTCATACATGTTGTCCTACTCCAAGCTGTATAGGCTTGAAAGCCAACTGGTCCAATTAAGTAAATCAGGTGGTGTGCATCTCTCTGTAATGAGAAGGGGTGTGGCCTGACATTCTAACCTATCTGTCTCTATCTTCCAGGGAAACCAGTTCTTTGGCAATATCGACGTGCAAGCTCTGGAAGAGCTAACCTGCCGCAAGTTGACCATCAGAGCCAAACCCGAAGAACCATAGAGAACTTCCATGTAGCTCAGGACCAAGAGCTGGAAAACACAAAGCCAAGGTCTGCTCCTTATAGACGTTGAGACTGAAGCAGCAAGCTGACTCTGCTGATCAACTCCTCTGCCAGATCCAACAGTGACTCTTCAAAAAGCTTACGTCAAGAACGCCTCAAGGTACAATCATCCGTATTCATCAAGAAATGCAAGTCTCCAACATCAACGCTAACTGAACTGTTCTCACGCGAGACGGGGCCTAAGTGAACCAGTGTCCAGGCCCGAGCCAGAACCAGTACATTCTGTGTGCTTGTGTCAAAATCAAACACTGATGCAATTCACAGCAATTCATACAAAAGAAATGTCAACCAAGCTCTTAGAGTTCATCATGACAAAAACACTATATTACTGTTTAGCTGGCCCTAATATTCAATTTTTCACAGCAATCTTCAGCCTGATCATACACACAGATTCAAGTTAATTACACTGTGTGCAGAATTATTAGGCAAATGAGTATTTCGACACTTCATCCTTTTCATACATGTTGTCCTACTCCAAGCTGTATAGGCTTGAAAGCCAACTACCAATTAAGTAAATCAGTTGGTGTGCATCTCTGTAATGAGAAGGGGTGTGGCCTAATGACATAAACTTACCCTATAAAAGGTGTGCCTAATTATTAGGCAACTTCCTTTCCTTTGGCAAAATCAACGGGCACGAGGCTGGATCAGTAAAGGGCAGCAAGTTCCTCATCTACTCAGTCGCCAGCAAGGTGGAGGTGGGGTACTGGTATGGGCTGGTATCATCAAAGATGAGCTTGTGGGACCTTTTTCGGGTTGATGATGGAGTCAAGATCAACTCCCAGACCTACTGCCAGTTTCTGGAAGACACCTTCTTCAAACAGTGGTACAAGAAGAAGTCGCCATCATTCAAGAAAAACCTGATATTCATGCAGGACAATGCTCCGTCACACATCAAAATGGCACCACAGCGTGGCTGGCCAGGAGAAAGTCTAAAGGTCTCTGGGAGGCTGGTGTGGCTGCTGCAGGCAATGTGGATCGCAAATAGATCAAGACACTGACAGAATCTATGGATGGAAGGCTTTTAAGTGTCATGGTGAAGAAAGTTTCTTTGTTTGCTTTTTTGATATTGAATGTTGCAAGTTTATTTCTGAATTTTACCAGAGTTGTTATATTGGTTTACCTGGTGAAAATAAACAAGTGAGATGGGTATATATTTTTTTTTATTACGTTGCCTAATAATTCTGCCCAGTAATATTTACCTGCACACACAGACATCCTCATAAAATGGCCAAATCTAAAAAAGAACACATAGAACTTCCAAAAATATGAAACTTTGATGTGAAGGAGTTTTTTAGGGTGATTGAGAATGCAATTGTGGCCCAGTAATAAAAATCCTCAAAAATACAACTTGCCTAATAATTCTGCACACAGTGTACTGTACATACAATTCTGTTTGACAGTAGTTATCAAGTAATGTGTGATTAATGAATGTGTCCGTGTAAGAAACATGTGCAACAGCCCAGGAGCACTTTCTTTGTTGTATAAAATCATTAATGATCGTATTATTTGGGGTTTTGCTTGTGCCTCCATTAAAGACAGAAAAACATCTAAGAATATAAATGAGCATAACAGTTAGTCTCAGCAAAAATATCAGCCGATACTGATGTCCAAGGCTGTTTAAAGAGTGAAATCACATCTTATGTTGAGTTACTCTGATTATGTCCAAGAGAGAGACAGATTTACACACCAAAACACGAAGCTAAGTGTATTATCAATGTATAGTGAACATTAAATTGTTGGTAGAAGTATCCCGGCTAATGCATCCCTAATTCACTGCAAAAATGTAACTTTTTGAGGTGAATTATTTAAATAATTAGATTTTTGATTATATTAGAATATATCAATATGCATCTGCATGAAAATTTATCCATGATATGCTTTCACATGGTAATGGTTTTATTGTTTTATAAGGATATCATTACTAAAAATGTTAGTATCTTGGACAAAAAAATCTAACAACAAATATTAAGGTTTATAATTTAGTCTCCTGCAGTTCCAGTTTGTAAAGTGTTTAGGTACAGTAGCTTCCTGAATAGTAAAAACTCACCTGGACTAAAAAGTATTTGGTTTACAATAAGATAAACCAAGTAGATTTTTAAATACAACAAATCAATTTATTAACGGAAGTACACATAACTTGGATGAATCTTGTACCTTATTAAAAACACTTTGCAAAACAATTTCCCATCTTTTCATGTCAGGGGATTTTTGACCGAAATTGAACATTGTGGAATCTAAATTCAACTACACTATGAGGATGTTGTCTTTAGTGGTAGAAAAAACAAGTTCCATCCCTTTATTTGGAATTTCTTTATATTGTTAGAAAAATTATAGATTTAAAATTGTTAATTGTCCAGTATGAAACCTTATACATTTTGATTTATTGCTGAACATAAAGAGCTGCTTTGGGTCCCTGGAGGTGCAACAACTTTGACAGCAAAGAAGAACCATTATACATTTTTATACGACATAATTTTATAGCCTTGACATATTTTACATATAGCCAGTGGGGAGTGGTGGCCCTGCTCTCTGGGAGCCGCACAATGGCAGCCCACTGCTCCCCAAGAGGATGGGGTAAATGCAGAGATGAATTTCTCCAGCGTGAGATTATAAAGTTCAATTATACCCCTGTTCCTCTTTTTCTGTTAACTGACTTTGGAGAATGGCAAAATTGCCAACAATAAGATGCCGAAATTTTCTTAAACTTTTGTGTGTGTGTGTGTGTGTGTGTGTGTGTGTGTGTGTGTGTGTGTGTGTGTGTGTGTGTGTGTGTGTGTGTGTGTGTGTGTGTGCATAAATTTAGATTATTCTTTGAAAAAGCTCAATAAAAAAAATTTCCACATTATTTGAAATCCCAGGATTTGGAGCTTTAACATTGAACGCCTCACAATCAGGGGCCGATCCCATTTAAGTTTGACCAATAGGAAGAGGGATGTAGGATCCTAACTGATACGTCAAGCTTGACAAAACACGCAGAGTGATGTTGATTAGCTATATTTTCAAAATAAATGTATATTCTAGCCTTTTCTTCCCAAGGAAGGCATTGTACCTCAGTGTTTAATCAACCTCTTGTTTTAATGTCTGTAGTTTAATATAAACAAAGAAGCTATGGTGCTGTTTCCCACTGATATCTGAACAGAAGATAAAGAGCGAGAGTTCATAATAGTGACATCAAGAAAGCTTAAAGTTAGTAAGGAAAAGTTAATAAGGTATAATAGAAACCTAGAATTGTCGCTAATTTATGTAATATTTATCAAAACAAAATATAATTGTCGTTATCAGTGAACTTCTTGCCAGCGTAGGCATGTATTCCTGCACGTTGCCTCATAACTAAAAGGTTTTTAGAAAGTCCGATTTCTGTTAAAGTCACCAACACGCCATGACTTCCTTGAAAACGATATTTTTGAATCTTAGTGAGATTTTTTCCTGCTTGAATAAATGTTTTATTGAAAAACAAATGCATCACTGTTACAACGAACTAAGAACATTCTTATTCACATATCACGATGGAAAATGTATTTTATTTTGAAATTCTTAGCCGGAAGTTGTCTGGTGTAAATATGGTTAGCGCTCATCGGGAAGAAAATCAGCCGTTGGAGTGTTTTCTCTTCACTGTGAGCTCCCTACGTTGTAGAATTAGTTAGCAGCCATATGTAATTTGGACCACTTCATTCATTCATTCATTTTTTTCCCACATAGGGCACGTTTTTTACTTAGCTTTGGTGCGTTTGCTTAGTTAGCAGCGTTTGCTACTGAGCTCCGTGACTCCCTCAGACGGTCCTCGGTGTATGCCTCGGTGAGTGTTCCTAGCAGGCTGGGTGGTGACAGCACAATGATCGAGCGGCCAGACACTGCAGTTCCGAGCATCGCTGTAAGTCTTTTTCTTCTACTTCCAACAGGCGGTTTAATGAGTATTTGAATTAAAATGTTCTTCTTTACGCCCCTCATTGATCTTCGTTTCTTTGTTTGTTTGCCAACACAATCAGACTTTGATGAAGCCATTTGAAATATCACTTCGTTATTTTAGCCTCACTATATGTCATAATCCAACAAGAAATATGACTATTTTTTTAAGTTGAAATCCTTGAAAGTCGTCGTTGTGTTAAATTCGCTGTGAAATGAGGCTCTTTTGTATCGGGAGGGACGTGGTCTGGTTTTAATTAAAGCTGGCTGCAGTGGGAAAAGATGTATTTCTGCTCAGAGAGTGAAAGTATGCAATTGATGCCTCAGTTCTTGGGACTAAAGCTTTTCTTTTCATATAGTCTAGCTGATTTTAAATAAGAGATAATAGAGATAACTACGGAAGGGGATTAGGGTCACTGAAAAAATTAAAAAAGTTAACTTATTTAAAAAATGTATTTCAGTATATTATGAGAAAGAAGTCAGAATTCTGCCTTTAGTCTCAGAATTTTGCCTGTGATTTCAGAATTCTTACTTTAATTTCAGAATTCTGGCTAACTTCTGACAGTGCTAACAAACATGTTGAAAGCATCAAGCCATAACCATGTCTGTTTTAGAGACTAACCATGTACCTTTTTAATTACCTTCTGGCACGTGGCACGTACAAAGTCACCCAATTGCGTCATTTTCCACCAATGTGTCACTGGCCCTCCCAAACAACTCACATCTTTGACAGGTGAAGCTGAGTGCTCCCACATATCTTCCTTCCTGGTGCCCATCTACATTAAGAGATCCAAAATTCCCAAAAAGAGATTAAAGCCAGAATTCTGACATAAAAGTCAGGATTATGTCAGAATTCTGAGGTTAAAGCCAGAATTCTGAGAATAATTCTGACATAAAAGTCAGAATCCACCGAGGATTAAAGCCAGTATTCACAAGTTATTCTGACATAAAAGTCAGAATACCGAGGTTAAAGCCAGTATTCTGAGTTGACTTCTGATACTCAAAAGTCAGAATTCTGAGATAAAAGTCAGAATTCTGAGGTTAAAGCCAGAATTCTGTAGCCTGGGTGCCAGTCAGAACTTAGTCCCGCCCACAAAGTTTGAGTTGGGGAAGTTGGTCTGGCTCTGCTCCATAATGCGCGAGTAGTAAAGCCCACTGTCAGAAGGTAATCAAATTGTCAAAGGCGGACTTTATACGATGATGGACAGATGATCAACAATGCGTAATCAACCCGCACGTGATACCGCTGGCGCTTGGTGACAACAACAATGGCTGCGCTGGAGAGTTTGGGTGAGTATATTCTGCTATTAGGTCTGTTCTAGAAGATATGCGACAGCAAATTAATTTTAAAGAGGAACAGAGAAACGCTGTAAAACTGCAGCTTTGATTTTTGTGGACAACAACTATGCCTTAAGCAACATCGTCCACGCCTCGTTGCTCTTGTGGTTGTAGGTCTATCCAATTGAGTGCAGGGCATTTTTTCCTGGTTCGTTAAAACACGCCCCCATAATCACAGCTCTATGGAGCAGTATGGACTCATATTCTGACTAGAATTGGAGTGGGACTACGTCAGGCTAAGAATTCTGAGTTATTCTGACATAAAAGTCAGAATACCGAGGTTAAAGCCAGTATTCTGAGTTATTCTGACATAAAAGTCAGAATACCGAGGTTAAAGCCAGTATTCTGAGGTTAAAGCCAGAATTCTGAGTTATTCTGACATAAAAGTCAGAATACCGAGGTTAAAGCCAGTATTCTGAGTTATTCTGACATAAAAGTCAGAATACCGAGGTTAAAGCCAGTATTCTGAGTTATTCTGACATAAAAGTCAGAATACCGAGGTTAAAGCCAGTATTCTGAGGTTAAAGCCAGTATTCTGAGGTTAAAGCCAGAATTCTGAGATAATTCTGACATAAAAGTCAGAATTCTGAGATAATTCTGACTTAAAAGTCAGAATTCGTACAGACAAGATCACAATACTACACCAGCGAACCAAAAAAATATGTCTGATAAACTGTCATCTGCTTTGTTGTCTAACCACAACTTTTTAGGGGGCGCACTAAGACTCCCATAAATAAGTCTAGGCCACTTGGTTTACTTAATGATTGATCCAACTCTTGAGTTTTTGAGCAGTCAGAGCATCAATATTTGCCAAATGCTGTCAAGTGATAGACCCAGAAATGAATTTAATATACAGTAAATTAAGCTAATACTTTGGTTAGAACACACGTAATGCTTCTTTAATCCATTGAAAAAGCTTTCAGTCTAAGGAAATCCAGCCGACGGCATCAAATAACAGACGTAATAATCAAATGAAGATTAAGAATAGATGCTTACATACATAAATGAGAATACATCTTCTTCTCATTCTATTCATTATTAATTTTTTCATATATTGACCGTATTAAAATATCAAAACCGAAATCTGAATATGTATGTCAGAGATTGTGCAATGAAACACTTAACACATTTTTACTTGAGGCTTGAAAACATTTCCGTTACCTGACTTTAGAGATTGGCTGGTACAGGTTTTTTGTCAAATAATAAATTGCAATTCTATCAGTTTTTTTCTACAGTTTAAAGTTAGGTATTAGAAAAGCTCAATGGCAGTGGCAAAATTCGCCAAAGATTTCTCAGCTTCGCAAAAATGTTTTTACACTTGTTTGAGCTGGTTTTTGCAAAAAAGGGTTAATGTGCAAAACTTTTGACTCACATAACTGATCAGCTGTTCCCTGCTGTCGTTATCTTCCCGGATGTTCCTGTAATGTGTGTAAGCCTGGCTACAAGAAACTAGCTGACTTGTTAATGTAAGAAAAACTTGCCCAATAGCAACACAGTCATCAAAACTTACCTCCAATACTGATGTGTGCTAGTTTGCAGCCTCTACTTCCTGTTTGCTTGACGACGTGATGTCTACGACAGTACGCTTTGTGTTTATTAGTTAAATTTCTATCAAACTAAATGGAAACACTGCATTTCCTTTCTGTCCAATTTTAAAAAGTTTGCTTAAAAGGAGCATTTTTGTTGGATAGATTCAATTCAAAAATACTTTACTAATCCCAAAGGGAAATTACATATAAAATAGGATAATTATATGAATCACACAATAATAAGACTTTTTAACCTTTCAATAAAACAAATAGAAAACCTTTTTTTTTTTTTATATAATTATTAAAAAAAACATTGTACAGATGATGGAGGGAGCAGCAGGGTATGCGCTACACATGATCTCAAGGTATAGCTGCTGAATGCACTGAATAATTGACAGACGAATGAACAGATTGATCACTACCAATACCAGAAATGCCAATACCACTAATGTCATTCTGGACTGGTAATTAGTCCATCACTTAAAAAGAGACTCACAGGACAGTAAACCATTCATACAAAAACTCCCAGAACTTTTTGGAATCTAGATTGACTAATTAACTAAACATGCAAATTTTTGTACTGTGGGAATTGTAGAAAGAAAAAAAAACATAACGTGAGCTGCATTCTTCCATGATACCCTTAGACCAAGAACGGAGTGTGAACCATTTGTTCACCTTGCGGCTTGTTTGTATTTCAGGGTTTATATTTTTATCTTGTTTTAATAGTGCTTTTTCCCTTATTTGGCTGTGGTTGCCATCGTAACGAATACATGTCATTCATCTCTTTAAACATAGGCTCCGATGTAGAAGCCATTCCTCTCTCCGTGTACGCCATTTACTCTTTAGGGCTTTTTACGCTGTCACTTGTGTTTAGAAATGAAGGATTACTCACTGCAATGCATGCTACACATTGTTGTCCTCCTCCATCTGTCTGCTTGTTAAGCCAAAGGTGACTGGATGTTGGCTTTCTTCAGCATAACAAGGTAGTGTTCATGCATGGAAAGATAGACAGCTGTGGGTTAAGTGCTAAAAATACAGAAAGGGCACCAACATAGTCACTGTTTTCAGTGGCACTCGACCCCTCCCTTTGCTCTGTTAAGTAAAGCGGTACATCATAAATTATTTATACGGAATATGGAAATCTTGAAAACAGCTGATGGAGGCAGTGAAGGCCGGGGATCAGCTGCTGCTCAATGAATGAGGAGGGTGAGGGGCTCGGCAGTATGACGTCAGCGAGCCAGGCAGCTACTATCACCACTCCGGGGATGGGGA